>SRQG01000043.1:0-121487 GCA_018360325.1 Claviceps aff. humidiphila group G2b
AGTGGGCCTTTGAGTTCCTGACACTGTCAGGAATAAGTCACAAACGTTTGAGGTGAAATACAGCATGTTGTACGACCGTAACGTTCCTGACGGTAATTTGCACAACCCTACGTAGCGGTCTTCATCGTGGGGCACTGCGGCGCATGGCTGGGGCCGCTTGATAGGAGTGGGTACCTGACATGTAACGCGGAGAGCTTCGAATTAGGGTGGCTGAGTTGGCAACTTTGGTACTCCGTAGTCCGAAATTCTGTAGAAGACAGCAGGCAAAAATCTGAACAAGATGGCAGAATGGATTCAGCACAAGTTGTCAAGACTCAAAAGTCTTCAAGGAATCCCGAAACGCTGCACCGCTCGGCAGGACCCATCAAACGCGGATGAGCCATGAGGGCACTCTGACCGTTTCCAAGATGGCTGATGAGTCCGTTGCCGTAAAACCCGACGGGTGTGGCGCAGTGTCAGCCTCCGGCCCCGTCCGTTGCCAACGTTGAACGGACCCTTGGCTCGGTCACTCGGTGCCTGAGTTGTGGACCCAACAGCAACCTTGGCAGCCTTGGCCGTTCCAGTTCACAATAAACGGCCAGTGGCCACAAACGATAATCTGACCTCTGATTTCTTTTCCTACACGCATCTCCTTCGCCGCACGAACCAATCATGTCATTCAATCGATTCCCTCACGGACTCACGAATGTCTGCCGCATTACGTGCCAGCGGCATACAAGCGCTCAGCGGTCTCGTCGATTTTCCGGTCTTGGCAATCTCGGCTCGCTCGCTTGGGTGCGGAGCCTTGCATCGCCATCATCACCAGCAACAACAACCAACCCTACCGCATTGACCGCTGACTTGTCGCTTCCATGGGAAAGGTGCTATCTATCTCTACCTCGTCAAGCTCGGTGGTGCCGCCATCACGAGAAAGGCCAGGGCAGACACTCTGTTGTTGCCCCTCAACTTGGGACGGGTTGGTTGACAAGATCGCGCTGTGTTCATCAGACGCAGCTGTACCCACAAGGAAGGACACTGGTGCTGGCTAACGAGGCACGGCGCGGTTAGTTTTGGACATCTCAAGGGTTGATGGGTTTCTGCGGCGGCCGATGATACCGACCACGAGCGAAACAATCTCCGGATGCAAAAACAGCAAAAACAACCAGAACGACAAGGACGACAAGACGGGACCAGAGTCGACATGGACTTGACACGGCAGCGGATCTATCAATTATATCACCATGCTCTGCAGAGACTTAAACTCGCGCGTGGTTGCAACTTGCCAGTGCTCTCCGTGCCAACCTACGACATGGCTAGAACGGCATGAATACTATTTAGTATTGACGGCCGAGTCCCGCACACGCCTCATCGCGAGCGTGCGTCATATGCCAGACCAAGGCTTCATGCCCTTGCTGTTTGGCGACGTTGTCTTCGATCTCGCCTCGGGGCATAATATGCTCTCGGGCGACGCGCTAGTGCGCATTTTGGCGATGAGCCCAGACTCGGTGCAGCGATGCATCTTCGTCACAGGTGTCGCGGGCATATACACCAGGGAACCCATGGTCTTTGACGATGCTATACTCGCTCGACAGCTACGGTGTAGCAGCGCAGACACGGACCAGGGAGTCTGTGATGAGCCCGATGCGAAGGGTGTTATGGGCAGTAAATGGCAGTGGGTGCAGCGCATCATGAATGATGATGAGAGATGCGCCTCGTCATTCGTCAAGTCTCGGAAGCGGATAGGGCGCTGGCTTTTGCTCGTCATTCAAGGGACAAGAACATCACGTCAAAGCCGAATTGTAGTAGCAGAGCCCAGGCTGGGCTGATTGTCTAGTGATGTCAAGTTATACTGATACAGTACACTGTAGGCTGTTTGTTCCCTTTATTACTGTGCCTTTCCTTTGTTTCGATCTTGTTGTCGCTCCGACTGAAACGACAGTGCGCTAAGGTGGGCACACTGTTATTCCACCGCATGTCTTGAGGTGATCTACTAGCAGTAGCAGCCAATGGAGAGACTTTTTGAGCCCTGCCGTTACTTCCACTGCAGCGGATGCAGTCTGACCGAAAAAGTCCATCGGGACTCGGGAGCCACAAGTTCACAACGCAATAGCTGATCTGGAGAAGCGATCCCAACAAGCCTCGTATCTCGAAGCCAAGTCTACGCGTCCATCTCTCATATTTCGAGATACCACAAGCCTCCAAGAGGTAGAAAAATAACGCCACGCGAGACCGCTTACGAAAAAGAGGTAGGAAGGGCATCGAACTTCAACTCCGTAAGTACAAAGGGCTGTGGGGCAAAATGCCCAGCTCGCTGCTCCCTCGAGAAGGTACCTATCTCGGCTGACCTACCCATATTAAGTGAGTACTCTGCAGATGCTCGGGCTATCTACTCCGTACCGGGCCGCACATATTCGTTTTCGAAATCGTGATGATCAAAGAACAGTGAACACTAAAAATGCGTTATTTATTTGAGCGAATGGAGATGTATCGGGGGTGGAATTCTGAGACATGTTTCCACTATGGTACAAAGGAGCCATGAGACTCTCGGGGCTTATACTGTCTGACTCTGATCAGTTGATCACTGGATCACTGACGAACAAGGCTCGAAGCAGCTGCAGTAAGCAAGTAGGAAGTATGCAGTAAGTCAAATATGTATGGAATAAGAACTGACTTGCAGCTTCATCAGGTGGCTAAGTTGGCACTTCGAAGTTATCGGGCCGTGCAGAACGGCATGCTGTGCAACACAGCAGATCTAGGTAATAAATTTCGTACAAGATGTCGAAACGCAATCGATGTACATACATAGTATGTACCTAGGTAGGTGTACCTATGTACATATATGTACATACAAAGTTTGCAGGGATTCCCTATGAATCGCGGCACCGCCCGGCGAAGCGTATTCAATCGTTACCAAAAGAGGCTTAGCTTCAGCCCCGGCCCGCTGCGGTCGAAGCCGAGACGCCATGGAGCAGGCAAGTCCTGGCAAATATGTACAACGCTCAGACGGCCACAACCACGAGTCCTACCTATATTGCTGTATAAGTTCTTGTTATACCCTCGTTCTTGTTTCCGTCGTAGTTGTCACACGGACGACACACAACGGTTTGTCCAATTTCCCATCACGGCCGTCGGCGCGACCTTGCATCAACACCATCGTCGTATCACTATCACCGAACACAACCACCGCATCCAGGAAGTGATCCGCGTCGAATTCTTCTTGATTGTCCGACGTACTGCGTCCATGGGAACAGTGGTCATCAAGCTCGGCGGTGCCGCCATCACCGACAAGGCCAAGGAAAATACTCTATCCCCTAACTTGGATACGCTGGTCGACAAGGTGGCCCGTATTTACCAAACGCAAGTGCTCCCGCAAGGCCGGTCAATGGTACTTGTCCATGGCACGGGTCCTTTTGGAAATATCAGAACGTGCTGGGTCACGATGGCGGCACACGAGCCCACCAACCACGGATGCCAGGCCAGCGCTATTAACCGCCAGCAGCATCGGGAACGACACACCGTACCCACATCCACAATGAGCATAAGAGAACCCCAGATCATGGAGTTGCATTCCGAGGTGCTGCGGCGGCTTGAGAACCACCGTGCTCTTTTGCCAGTGTTTGGCCTAACGGCGAACGTGAACAAGACGTATCATGGAGAAATCTCAGCCGAGTCTCGCACTCAGCTCATTAAGCGTGTGCGGGAGTGTCTAAGTCGTCACTTGAATCCCGTGATAGTCGGAGAGACGGCCTTTGATGTCGCCTTGGGGACCACGATTGTGTCTGGCGATGCACTGATGCATGTTCTGGCGACGGGCCTAGAAACGGTGCAGCGATGCGTCTTCGTCACAGATGTTGCAGGCCTATATACCAAGGACCCCAAGATCTTTGCTAACGCTACGCTTGTTCGCCAGGTACGGCATAATAGCGCGGGCCAGGACCAGGGCCGAGGGTGTAGTGAAGGATCGCAAGTGACGGAGGCCATGTGCAGTAAATTGCAGTGGGTGAATTACATTATGAGGGATGCGCCTCATGTGTCTGAAGTCGTCATTTGTCAAGTTTCGGATGTGGACAGGGTGCTGGCTGTTGCTGGCCATGGGAGCGGTGCATCCGATGATGATACTCGCTCCTGGACCAGCGTTGTTCGAAAGCCCACCTCTGCGATCCCCATTTGCTCGCTCATTCTCCCAACAAACAGTTGAGAGATCGCCGTAATTGGCCTTGAGCTGTGGTCGAACCAGCGCTAGCTAGATGTCACTGGTTAGGTACACAAGGACAGTACGCACTGAGAGATTGAAACCTGTCACCATCTGGCATCTAGTGATTACCTTGCGATCTTGGTGATATATCCACTCCGTCAAGTCCCCTTTATTAAGCCATGCTGTCAAGATGATCGCGGTGACTTCCTTCAGACTTCAGTGTCATGTCGTGAGTCTCCGAGGGGCCGCGAGGGCTGAATTCTGTCCCTTGCCCCTCGCTGATTAGTGAAACTCAGAACTATGTGCTAGATCCACGATTACTAACATGCAATGATGGTGATGGAAGATGGGAACCTGAAGTGAAGCGAGTTCGAGTGAGTGCGACGATTTGTTTGTGCCATCTAGAAACTACCTCCTTAGACCTAGGTACATACCTTTGTACCTACATGTACCTAGGTACCTCCTACTCCCAGGACTCAGCAACCCCACTTTGGAAGCCCCCTACCTACGGAGTAGAGGAGGTACCTCTCCGCTGAAAAACAGTGCACTGCCTCTTCAACACCACCAAATTCATCATGGTCGCATCTCACGCTTTGAGGCCGTTCGCGATACCTTCGACACTGACGTCGGCCTAGCAGCACACGGGGGACTTGGTTTGATAGCTGCCGTTACTTCTGCTGCAGCCCATGTACTCCATGAGCTCCTGTTCCCGACTCTTCTGCGGCATGAAACATTGCTGTGTCGGTTCCAATTGCTTCCGTCGCTGATGCCCGCGACATCACGTCACGTGCAGCGTCACACAAGTCGCCTGGTCGACTTTGATCAGAACTGGGCAGTCTGACATAGGCGCGACCTTTTCCATCACCACCAGACCAGGGCACCACACCACCGCCGCCAGCCACTGCCCATAACAGTTTGCGCATCCGTACCGTGCTGCTGTCTGGCCTGCTGATTCCATGGCAACGCTGGTCGTCAAACTCGGCGGTGCCGCCATCACCGACAAGGCCAAGGCAGACACCCTGTCCCTTAATCTGGATACGCTGGTAGACAAGGTGGCCAAGGTCTATCTGACGCAGCTGCGACCGCAAGACAGGGCAATGGTGCTGATACACGGCGCGGGTAGTTTTGGACACCCCCCAGCCAGAAAATTCCAGGTCAAGGCCGGCTGGGTAACGGTGGCCGCCGAGGAACACACCGACAAAGGACATGATGCGACAGAGTACGAGCAAACACAGCCGCTGATGGAGCAGAAAGAACAAGAGCGACAGGACGAGGTCAAATTCGGAATGGCCTTGACGCGACAGCGTGTCTTGCAACTACATCATCATGTGCTGCAGCGGCTTCAAGATCGCGCCCGGTTGCCAGTGCTCTCGGTGTCGACCTACGACACCGTCGAGACCTATCAGGGACAAATGACGCCCGAGTCCCGCACTCGTCTCATCACACGTGTGTGCCAGCTCCTAGCCCAAGGCTTCATTCCCTTGTTATTCGGCGACGCTGTCTTCGATATTGCCTGGGGGGCCACTATTCTCTCGGGTGACGCGCTGATGCATGCTCTTGCGACGGACATGGGCTCGGTGCAGCGATGTGTCTTCGTCACAGATATCGCGGGCATATACACCAGGGACCCTAAGATCTTTGATGATGCCACGCTGATCCGACAGCTGCGCTGTAGCAGCGCGGACCGGGACCAGGGCCAGGGAATCTGTGAGCCTCACCTGGCTGCGAGTGTTGTGGACAACGTCGATGATGTGACGGGGGCCATGGGCAGTAAATGGCAGTGGGTGCAGCGCACTATGGCGGAGGCGCCTCATGTGTGCGAAGTCGTCATCTGCCAAGTCTCAGATGTGGATAGGGCGCTGGCTGTTGCTGGCGGTGGTGATTGTGGAAGCGGTGCATATGACGACGATACCTGCACCTGGACCAGTATTGTTCGCTGAAGCGGACCTTTGGCATCCCTATTTGCTCTTCCTTCTCTCCATCAAGCCGTGACCACATGTAGAAAAGTAGCAGGCCCTTCGTATTGTATTGGCCATGTTCTGTCCTCGAGAAAGGAGAACGCTACGTAGCTTGAGTCGGCTATATTCTCTACAAGGGACAAGTTCGTGACGTCAAGTCGAGCTGTAGCAGAATGGAAAATAACCCCGGCTGGGGTAGTTGACTAATAGCATCATTTTCCAAACTAACACTGCAGACTGTGGCACTCCGCGGGGGTTCTTCTTCCTTCTTTTTTGAGATGTAATATGGGAAACTGCTTTTGATAACAGCAATTGGCCTCTTGAGTTGTGCTGCAATGGCCATGCTGGAGTATAATGAATACACTCGCCTACTCGCATTGATCCAGTTTCAGCACATGGACATCATCATGTACCAAAAAAGGACCTGGCTTGAGTTGTAGTAAATCTTCACAGTCCTGAGGCTAATGCTTCACTCACTGCTATCGTTCATATCGCTACATACACAATCCCGAGTCTTAAACCTACCAGGAAGTCGTACGAAACAATCATAGCGATTCTTCACAGTCCTGCAAGATCAAATCGGCTGCTCTTTGCGCCACGGCATACAGCGTCGACATCATGTGCGAAGTAACTTGAAAGGGCAAGACACCAGCATCTACTACTCTCAAATTCTTCGTTCCATACACTCTATCCATCAGTTAGTTTCTCTTTCGTTCTTCGCACGACCGCACATCAAAACAAAGGCACACCGTTCTATGAGCTGACTACAGTATACATAGATGATAGTACTAACCGTAGACGAGGATCAACAACACCACCCAACTCCCGAGGCAGCATGGCCGTCGCGCCAATCCAGTGCCCTGCACCGCCCGCCTTGCCCTGAAACCACGCGAGATAGTCCGCATCTGTCCCGTTTGGGCCAATCCGAGGATCATGATACGCATCAGCGATAAGATGCGCAAGTGACGGGCTGGTCCAAAGATCTCGCGAGCGGCGCGCCACAGTGACGGCTACTTGCTGATCAAAAATGTCTGTCAGGAACCGAGGCACGATGACTGGGAAGTCAAAGGGATTGGCGGAGGATATGTGGATGTGCCCCCGTGAGAGGGGCATGAGTGGCCAGAAGGGGGCGCTGAGAATCGAGGGATAGCTTTCGGAGATGACCTCGGCGACTGGCTCTGCGGGACGTCAATTTATTTTCTTCTCCTTCCTTGTCTTTATTGCATTTTTCACAGCTTTGGATACTTGGAGAGAGTCGTACGTCTGGACTGCACGATTAATTGAATCGTGCTGTTGAGAATCATCGCCGCGCCTTCGACATTGACGGCGGCGCCGGCTTCGACAAGAGAGGCGGCTCTTGAAAACAAGCTTGCGGGCGATGCGAGAGTTTGAGAAATTGCAGAAGAGCCTGAGAATCCATAAGCAACTATTCTTTCTCTTCCGATGCCGATAGTACCGAGGGATACTTTGTTTCTTCTTACCTGCCGGCCAAATGTTCTCAATGCTGACCAGTGAGATTTCTGGTGCAAACAGTGTACTCCCATCAATTAGCGACGTATCGTTCCGGTACTCCTTCTTGACGAGCGCGGATGTGGCTGCACCGGGTTGATCCTAGGCACAGAGATTCAGTACTTTTACTGCACGATGCGAATTGGGTCCAGTCAGGAGAGGGTCAGGAGAGGAAATTACGTGCTGGCATACATTGAGATTGGCACCCACGCCTGGCAAGTCAACCACCTGCTTCACCTTGGCGGCCGATAGAACACTTGCCTTGCCAACGCCCGATCTCTCCAGGATAGGCGCGGTGGCAAGAGTACCAGCGGCGAGGATGACTGATTTGACGGCCTTCACGTGGAACTGCTGTTCCGCGCTTCTGGACAGCGTGGGTGAGAAGCGTACACCGTTCGCTTTTAGACCTTGGCCAAAGCTAATCTTATCAACTGTGTGGTTTGCGAGGACCGTCAGAGAGGATCGCTGTTGGCTTGATGCCCATAGAAGAGCGTCTGCGGCGGACGATCGTTTCATTAAACCTGTTGCCGCATCGTACCATATGGTCCAGGATGTGGAGGCGGAGACGACCGAGCTTCTGTTCGATAGGTCGTTGCTGATGCTGAGACCTGGGAAAGCATGTGGTAAGGCTTCTTTATACAACCTCACCGCTCTTGGAATTCTCATTGGTGTCTACATGTCTCTGAGTTTCCCCCGCGCGTCATGACAATTTTTGACAAATTCCTTTGGGGTCCGGGGAGGCACGTACGGGAAAAGAGGTGTTGACTACACCATGGGAACCGTGTACAGCCGGGTCAACACCCGCGCCCTGGGCAATTTGTTCCTCTGTCGGTGGTATGTTTCGCTCGATCGCTTCCATGTACTTTGGAAAAGATAACGGAGGTTACCACGAAATCAAGCAGTGCGAGGTTGAGAACTCTTACAGGCTCAAGGGTTCTCCAATTCCACCCAGGGTTACCGAGATATTCCAAGCGGTTGAGTTCGGCTTCGGTGGGCCTGTACCATACCATGCCGTTGACTAGAAGTGAGACGAGATAGTGAGCTTAAGGCCAGTCAATGATACAGTCGAGAACTGGCAAGAACGTACTAGAGGTAGAGCCGCCTATACAGGCACCGGCGTCGATCGTTGTGTTCAGCTTGACTCCATCATTGTCGTGCACGGGATAGTTCCAATTACAATAGGTAGCTGGGTAAGCCCGGCTGTCGGCATTGAAGACGGCGGGATTCCACGATCCATCTGGCCCGGCTTCAATGATGAGAACGGAATAGCCGCGGCCGCTGAGCTGCAGAACAATTGATGTTGGCGCAAGGTTTCATTTTCTGGTCACTGGAGAGGGACAACGTGCCTTGTTTCCAACCGTGATGCCAGAAAGACCTGCACCAACGATGACATAGTCGAATGTCTTCCCGGAGACAGCCGTGGCCTGGTCCGTTACGATTGTTGCTCGGGTCGGCCCGGCGAGCGCCGCGAGAATACCACCACCAACAAGCCGCGGGAGGAACATGGCAGTCACAACAAGCTGTATGCACGTATTGACCCGTCAAGCAGATTTATTGTCAATGTACCGAGATATCTTTCAGCGGAGCTTTGAAGTATGTTAAATACATACATACCTGTAGTTTTGCCTCCCACGCCCGAGTGCGGAAGACGGGACCCCGCAAGCTCAAGTGCAGACACACCCGATTGGTCTGGTCTGGTGTACAAGGCAAGACTTGGACATGTTTCATGATCTTTTACCGCAGCCTTTGTTACGGCACATCTACAGATTCAATACGTTGATGCAGTGTCCTGTGGCGCGAGGTAACTAAGTCCAAGCTAGGGATCGGGATTCGGGAATCGGATTGGAACGCGTGGTGAAAGCCGAGCTGACAACCCGATACTAGACAACAGTCTGAACGAAAAGCTTCGTAGGCTCGAACCATTCACCGTGTTTTGCCGTTCAATGCCCGACCGACGATGGCGATTTGAATAAGGCGCCTGCGTGGCGTCTTGTCAACACCAGGGCTCTGGACGTACGAAAATGACATTTCTGGTTGGAAAACATGGCGCATTGTCCATTCGTGGGAGTTGTTTTCGGATGAGACACATTTATCAAGTCATCATCCACAATGAACATTTCACGGTGATGAAGAGATTCGCTATCATGCACTTGCCACTCAAACGAGGTTACGAGGGGCTTCAGGCCTCGTATATTTCATAGCATCTAAGAGGCTTGTAGGACGAAGAAAATCATAACTGCCTAGTAGGTTACGCGTAATATAGCGACAGCTGTTGACCATACAGCTCGAGCTACTTACCAAAGTTCTGATTGATCAACTTCACCACATCATCAGGCGAATCAGCCAGACCATGGACAGTATGCCCAGCCCCTGACGGTCCCGGGTCGTTGAACTGTCCCACGGGCCGCACTTGATCAACGCCAACCTCGAGAATCGTCCCTCCCACGTAGTCCTTGTTGGTGATTAAGTCGATTATCACGTTGGCCACTTGCTCCTGGGGAACCCAATGGTCGACACCCTCTTTGAAAAAGTGCAGTTTTTCGCCCCAGAGCGGCGTGTTGACACACCCAGGAGCGACAGCATTGATCCGAATATTCATCAAGGGCTCCAGATGAGTGAAGCAGCGGACGAATCCCGAAATAGCGTGCTTGCTGGCTGCATACAGAGGAGTGGGCGGCAGAGGAATCTGAGCGGCTATAGATGAGATGAGGACGACGACTCCGTGGCCCAGCTTCTGGCGTTGGAAAGAGTCAATGGCTAGCTGCGTGGCCCGAATGGGGTGCGTGACATTCACGTCAAGGCAGTAGAAGGAGGATGCCTCGGGTGTATCTTTCCCTTGATTTGGATGCCAAAAGCTGGACACGCCCTTCGAGTTCGATCCATCAGTATCTCTCTTCTTAACGCTTTTCAATCCAAACATGCTGGCAATCTGTAAAGAGAAGGTCGGAGAGCACACAAACTAACCTCTGGCTCAAGGATACCGGCTCCAGGAATGACAATGTCCAGCCGACCAAATTCCCGGACTGTCTGGTTGAACAAAGCGTCGAGCTCTTGCCACTTCGTAACGTCAGTTCGTACAAAAGAAGCTCGCGCGTGGCCTTTGTTGGCGTTCTGGATGAGGACATCCAACTCCTTGCTTGACTTGAGATCCGCAATCATCACGCTGCATCCTCCGGCCAGGAGCTGGTGAGTGACTTGCAAGCCAATCCCGGATGCTCCGCCTGTGATCAGTGCAGTTTTACCGCGAATATCGAGCGCCATGGTGTTGTAACTTCGAGGTGACTTTGTCACTTTGTCCGATAGTAAGATTCAGATTAACGAGCGATTAGAGGAGAAGAACAAGTACTTGAGGAGGACTTGTCCAAGAAGCCGCGAGGTTGGGAATTCGAAGTCCAAAGCAGATATACTCTGATGAGCGTTGGGCAACACCTTTGGGTGGCCATGGACTGCGCTTCGCTACACTGAGGTAGCTTTGTGATCTGCCCTCTTCGGGTGCGAAAAGGGTAATTGAAAGACACGACACGCTGTAATGGCCCTCTGGAACTTGGCGAATCACGGTGACACGCTTTTGTACCGAACGTTGCACCGAGTCGGGTTTCGAAGCCAACTACCCCGCCCTGTAACATCACATCCAGCACTTGATCGAGGCTGTGAATGTGACAATGGCCAATGATTTGGGGCTTGAAACGAGAAGAAATTCTCAATTCATGACACGATAGTCGGCTTTGGCGCTCAAAAGCATTTCTGGAGGGCTCCGTTTCCCCTCCGAGCCTAAGGCCTTGGGAGGCCTGCTCTACAGTCATAGACTATGACACACTGATCTCAGACTTACACGTCTGGGTGCTTGCAATATTCTCCCCTCTGCTTCATTCTGATAGCGTTGAATGAAATAATGGCCCGTATGCGCTCAAACATACATACAAGTCCTGAATGTTGCAGTAGTCGATGTTTCTCTGGGGAATGTTCCGCGGTGGGGGGATATGTCCACACGTGTGACAGCGAATCCTGATTTCCTAATGATAGATGGTATCATAAGGGGGGTGCTTGAACCGCTCCACTACCAATAGTCGCAGCCGTCTCGGACAGGACATGCATAGGTAGGTATCATGAAGGTTTCACGGTGGTGCCACAGTGTTAGACCGATCGCACAGGAATGGAGTATGGAATGCGAGCCATTGGTATATAGCTCGATTCCATCTTCCTAAGAACAACCAAGAATAAGATTGAATATATACTCGTTTGCCTTTCGTCATTGCATGCATGCTCTTATTGGCCTTTCCCTTACGAGCCGACAGTGGACACAAATCATCGGGTTCGATTATAAGCGAGAGTGGCGGCTCTGAGCTTAAAGGCCGATTCAAGAATCAAGACTCCATCCCGCCTTTACAGCTTGACCATAAAAAGATATCCCAGGCGCCACCATCCTTCTTCACCGGAGACGTGAAGCACATCATCCCACTTGGTGAAACAAGTCTTGGTCGACTGCCAGCATGGCTCTTCAGCTCTATGCCGATCCCATCACCATCAACTGCCACAAGGTGCTCGCCGCTCTCGACCACATCGGCGTAGACTACAAAATGATCTACGTCGACTATCTGGCTCAGCAGCAAAAGCTCCCCGGGTACCTCCGCATCAACCCGAATGGCACCATCCCCGCTGCGGTACACGACGACTTGATCATCACCGAGTCAAACGCCATCATGCAATACGCTGCAGACATCTCCGGAAACAAAGGTGCCGAGGTCTACCCCAAGGATTTGAAACAGCGAGCCCTCATCAACAGCTGGCTCTTCTGGGAGGCCTTTGGATGGGCCCGAAGCAATTACGTGTACCTGGTGCAGAATGTACTGAAACCTCACCGGGCTGAGCCACCGGACGAAGCCGCCCTTGCTCGCGAACAGCCACGTTGGTTGGCACTGGCGAATGTGCTCAACAGCCAGCTCGGGAAAACCAAGTACATTATTGGCGATACCATTACTATAGCCGACTTTGCCGTCATGGCGCCGATGCACATGCATACGTTCCAGAAACTGCCACTGGATGGACTGCCTCATCTGAAGCGGTGGATCGCTGACATGGACCGCGTTCCTGCATGGCGTTCAACAAGTGCGTTTAGTTGAGTAAGAAGGTCCGAATTTTCGGCTTCAGTGCCTGATGAGGATCATCGCGAGGTTCTCCTCTACGATTGCTACCCGGAAGGATTATAGCGAAAGGAAAAGAGAGAAACAAGCGCAAGGATTATTGACAAGTTCAGAAGCCGTTGCTGTTAGATTGAAGTGACACAAGCTGTACCCAAACGACTAGCTACAAATATATGGATAATTCACTCACTGCACCAGACACTGACGCAGAATAACTTGGCATGAAGACTGATTCTGGAAGCGTGAGCGCACGTGAGCATCCTAAGAAGCGGAGAAGGTTACTGGCGAGAGTCGCCATGAAACCTCTTTGCAGCTAGAAGAGAGCTTCCGGCCGGTAGATTCCGAGGGTTCCTCCCGCCCAGGGCTTTGAGCCGAGCGCCTCGGGTCGCCGGCAGGCAGTTTGTGCAAGGAGACGGGCCCAACCTCGTGTCTGGTGGCTGCGCTCCAACGGAAGCTATTCACAGCCGAATGAGTGGCATCCCCGATCAAGGCAGGCACAACTCGGAGGTTCGGGAGGCGCTGTTATCGAGAACACTCTTGTCGAGGTGGCTCTTATGTTGAGAAGAAGCTGTGTACCTGCCGAAGGGGCGGCCAGAAGCTTTAGGGGACCTTCATGGAGACTGAGAGTGTGTTCCGACGTGAGCTAACACCCTATTGATAAATCCCCAAGAAATAGTGTCCGTTATAGAGGTACCTGCAAATTGGGGCACAGCTGAGCAACGGTCGGCCAGTCAAGACGTGAAAGTGCATCGGCGAGGCCATTGTCGGCTGAGGTGACCCTGTTGCAGTGTATCTTGATGTCACGAGCGGCGCAGCGAGCCAGCGCCGACTGGATAGACCTGTTTGCTGGTCTGCCGCGTGCTTGGCCATGTCTGAACCCTGCTTCTGCCGTGGTATTATTTGTGTGAATAATTAGCGTGGCATGTCGCCACGAATTTGCCCACTTCTTGATTGCGGCGGCAATGGCGATAGTCTCGGTGACGTTAATATGGTGACTGCGCTCATTTGGGTACAATGCACGGGCAAATATTTGCTCCCGTGGCAGCGGTAGGGCTGTTCGCCAGTCAGACTGCGCAGTGTTGCCGCAGTAGAAAAACCCACCGATACCTGTGTTGGAGGCATCAGTGAATAGGTGAAATACTGGACGATCGGCATCGCGGACGACCGTCTTGTGGTTGAGCGCTCTGGCGGTTGAGTTACCCGTGGAATTGTCACGCTTTCGCTTCTTGGCGCTGGGCACCGGTTTAAGCGTCATATGATCGAAGAACGTTGCGACCCAGTTTGGTGGGTGGCAGAGCCAAGTTTCTGCGTCATGCCACTTGTAGGACTTGATTATGCGAAGGCGTCTCATGGCATAGTCGAGACATGAGCTCCAGAGATGATACTTTGCCTTCTCTTTGATGAAGTCGGCGAAGTGAGCCTGGGCGACTACGACATCCGGATGCTGCTCGTTAAAGAAGCGTTCGTAGATCCGCATATAGTTTTTGAAAGCCTCAAAGAAGACCATGGGATCGTCAGTGTAATCGGTCGCCGTGGGTAATTTCCTCTTCAAAAAGAGGTTATTGGAAGCATCTATCTCGAGAGTGAATACACCGTCGTAAGGACGCGGTTCAAACACTGGGTACAGCAAGATGAGATTCCATGGCTCGAGCTTGCCCGTGCGAACATCATCGATATCTTCGCCTTTCACGCCGTAGAGCTCCTTGGAAAGTTCGCGGACGATAGCTTTCGCCTCATCTTCAGTACGTTTCGCCTCATCTTGGGCACGTTTCGCCTCATCTTGTGCACGTTTCGCCTTATCTTGGGCACGTTTCGCCTCATCTTGTGCACGTTTCGCCTTATCTTGTGCACGTTTCGCCTCGGCTTCCATAGCGTCTAACTTGGCCTGTAGTCTATTTATCTCATCCATTCGTTGGGCATTAGCTTCGGACTCCTGGAGCTTGGCGATAAGAGCGGACCGATCGTCTATAAAGGACTGGGAAGAGGGCCCTCTGATGGTCCCGGATGAGCGCAGGTCCTGGGATAGCATCGTGACAGTTCGAGGAGTTTGTTAACGTGGAAGAAGAAACAAAAACACGTAGACCACCAGCAAGCTATTAGGGGGGCGGCTGAAGATGCTTCCAGCGAAGGGAGTTTTGAGGCTCGAACTGCACTCTGCTATCGAGTGCTCGCCCCTTTTTTGATGACAGATGCTGCGAAGATGAAAGATGTGGGAGAAGCGGCGCTAAGGCCTCCAGGAGATTACCGAAGTTACATTTACTACATCAACACGTGATCGCGCAGTTCCAACAGCGATGAGATATATAAAAAAATACCTCCTCTGAGGCTCTGACTGCAGTACAGAGTATAGTACGGAGTAAAATTTTCAAATCACCATGTTAGTCAACAAGAACGAATATGAAGTAGCTCGCAATTGGTCGGCTCTCGACCTTGTTGTTGTAAAACTAAAAAGGTAACACAGCAGCGACCAAAAAGGTTTGTTCCCCTCGCCCATTAAACAAAAAAAGAAAACTGCACATTGTACAGTTGATGACTGGAGGAACGGGGAATTGAACCCCGGACCTTCCGCAAGCAACGGTAAGATGCAAAGCGGACGCGATAACCCCTACACTATTCCCCCAGGAATGTAAACATTTGGTAAAGAGTCTGTTATTATGCTATTAGATACTTTCCTGTTTTTGCTATCATCATTGCATCGCTTCCAGCGATCATTGGATGAGTACGGAATACCTACCAATTGGCACGACTCCACGAGTAAGTCGTCGAATTGGACGGGCCTCTCTCGCGAACTGTCGTCGCGGTGTCACCTTGAAAGGACTGTACGCGAACCTTGAGCTGTTTTGTGAAGGCTATAGAGAGCAAAGCCCACGGGTTAGGTGGTGGAAAATGTCGAGTCTATCGCGGCTTTTCACCCACCGATTCGCGCTTACTTTCGATGATGTCCATGACAAGTGAATCCATATTTAGGGAGAACGGAGTACATATGGTACATTTTACATATTACCTAGGTACATACATACGGGTAACGGGATACATGCCCACGCTATGAGCAGCGTGGCATTTTTTGCACCATTAGTTGGGCTAGTCTTATATGTACCTGCTATTGACTCTGTCGCTTTGACAGTTCATTTCGACCTCCTGGTTTTTGTTCTAACGGCACTCAAGAACTGGATGTTTCGTGATTCCGCAACGAGGGTCGTGCAGCTTAGGTAGGTAGGTACATACCCTCCCTGACACGACCCGAACAATTAATAAGAAACATTAGAACAGGCACTAGATTCCATGAGAAAAGACCCAAAGCGTCGGGTGCAAAAGGCAGAGTCGAGTCCTGCTCTATTCAAGTCGTTGGAATGAAGAGGTGGGGACGATACGACATCCAAATGACTCTGACTCCGGATATGTAATGGGGGACAAATACGCCTTGGTTTACCTACCTACCTCATACATTCGGCAAAGGTACTGGCGCCGCCCATTGACGTATTGGGCATGCCGTCATGACGTGCCCGGTCGAAGCACGATGACGCACTCGCGTACACATGTCAATTGGGCACCCTCGTCCACGAATTTCAATCTTGTAGCAAGAGGCAGCGTTCACTTGATTCCTTGGTTGCGGTGAAGCTGCGAAATTAGGTGAATTACTGTGACGACTTGACTAGCACTCCTTTCGACACTGTGTCATAGCCTGCTCATCTGCCTCGTCAGTACACAGAAGAAGTGAGGATCCCGCTTCCGTCCCTTCATCATGGGCGCCCGCAACAGGCGCTCCGATGCAGTCGCAAATGCCATCTCAAGGGCACTCGACCATCAAAATGACCGGCAGGTGAAAACCTGGGGTAAATCCATGCGCGACTTTTTTCGCCTCTTCTCCCCCTTTCATCTGGACCTGACCCGGCGTCAATACGCCGACTTTCACGTCCTGCGCCATGACTTTTGGGATATAGAGGAGGACCAGTACACCAGTTCATTCCAGCCGAGTGTCAGCCATGCCACAGAGGGTCCTCGGCCATGCGATAGAAGCCAGGAACATGTCTCAAGCCTGGAGTCCGCTGCGGATCTCGGCTACAGCGACTCGTCATTGCTTCACACGAGCGATGGCAAATATCTCGTCAAGTCGCTGAACCGATCCCGAAAAAGCGATTCTGTCGTAAACGAGCTTTTCGATTCCTATACCGTCCATGTGAAGACCCATCCAAGCAGTCTGCTGGCTCGCGTCACCGACGTGCTGTATGCGCCTCGGGCGACGTTGGGAAGTATCCTAGGCATCCAGTCGAGGCATCACATCATCATGGAGAACCTCCTCCAGGGATTGGGAAACAATCGAGACGGGGCCGCCGACGATGTAAAATGGGAGACATACGATCTGAAGCCTGACGACTCTTCCTCTCCAGAACATGATCTTGAAGACGGAGCAAGCTTGAGATCGGACGAAGCAGTGCATGGGTTCGGGGTCGAAATCCTCGACCAGGTTGATGCGCCACCATTGGTAAAACAGGAGCTCATTGACATTCTCTTGGAGGATACAAAGTTTCTTGCACGGTCAAACATCGCGGACTACTCTCTATTGTTTGCGCGGTTCCCCAAAGCCGAGGTCCGCTCCGCGGCTACCATAGAAGGGGAAGAAGACCAGATTGCGTCCACAGTGCAAGTCAGTCCATCTTGGAGAACAGGAGTGTCGTCAACAGACGGAAAATGGATCTACAGGGCCGCATTACTGGACTTTTTATGGTCGACGCACAAAACGTGCGCAAAGGAACGGACGGGTTTCGCTGGTGCCTTTAGCTCTCTTTTTAAAAAGGGGCGAGATTTGATCCCCACGGAACCAGAGGAGTACCGGAGCGAATTTATGAACGTGGTTCAGTGGCAGCTTTCGAGACGAGAGAATGGCGCTGGAGCAGGTGATTCTGCAGAAGGGAGTCAGAGGGGGGCACTCAATTAAATTTGCTACGACAAAACGACACGGCGCACAATGAGAGCTGTGCAACGGGCTAGCTCTTTTATTGATAGCTAACAGTTCATACATGGCGTGAATCATTTATCGCGATCGTCCAACCCCGACTCTCGCTTCAACTCAATCCTGGTATGCCATCCCAATTGGCAATCTCAGCATACATATACCCCAAGTCACCGAACTATATCCCCAGGAATCAGGATACACCTCGACTCTATCTCCATCCGTCTGCACCTCCGCCACCCCAAATCGAGTTTACACGTTACAGATTCCTCATATGCCGCCGACCTCGTCCGACATCCTCATAAATTATCCTCCGCTGCGTGCTCCTTGTCCTCGTCCTGTCCGGAAAGACCACTGCCGACGGAATACTAATCTCAGAGTTATACGAGTACCGGCGCGGCCGCGAACTATGCCGGGAATGATGCCTATGGCGTCTCTCCGGTTTCACATAGTGGTACATGCTCTCTCTCTCCTGTCGCGGCTCCCCGAGATTAAAGCACGAACGTATGATCCAGATGAGCAGCAAGATACCCGTGACGGAGCCAAGGACGATGCCCACGATGGCGCCGGCGTTGAGAGTCGAAGAGTCATTGCTTGGAGCAGGTGCTGGCACGGTAACTGTGACGGTTGGGGGTGCTTGTCTTGCGAAGAGAGCTGATTTCGAGGCGATGGTATTTGTGGTGCGCGTTGGGTGTTTTAGGATTGGTACAGGCCGGGAGTAGCCCAGGTAGGGAAGACTGGGAGCCATGAGAGTATGTTGGAAGTGGCGGGCGTTGGATGTAGAAGAAGATCAAATTTGAAACGCGGGAGAGGAGGCGGTGGTAGAAGGTGGAAGGTGGAAGGTGGAAAGTCTCACCAGACTCAAGAGCTTGGGGGAAACTTCACATGACTTGATGAGACTTTGGGGCCTTTGACAACTTATGCCAAGTTTTGAGATTTCATGTAAGTAGACTGCATCAATCGTGCGTCATGGATTGTCTCCGTCGCGGGCCACGATTCGATGAGGGACCCCGCTAAGTTTGAATGAGCTGAGTCCGGCTCGGTCCGGCGGACAATCAGATCAGTTTAATGCTCGTAGCTAGGGGTAGTATTAGCGTCTACATTGTATTCACTGTTGAAGATACAAAGGTCTTAGACCTGGTTAGAACTGCATAACCCCAGTGTGCACTGGCGTGCACCTATGCTTCTCGGTCTCAACATCGCGTAGTCTGTCTCTCCTCAAACACTAGATTTAAGCACTTAGTACCTGGTACACTATGGTGTCCTTTGACTGCTTTGTAGGGCATCTCATTGTCAGTCCAGTCGCTATGGCACAGTCATTGGCACTAACAAAGTCTGTCTTTAGTGCAGATGTGCTAGGCGGGAGAAACGACCCTACTATCCACCCCAAGTCGACAAACACTCTCGCTCAGGGCACCTACAGATGCCACTGATACATGTCTTGGTAAAAAGTTTAAGGGTAGGCAAAACACTCGCATAGGTACTATGGGCACTACTCACGTGGGCAAACGGACAATTGCGACTTGTGCGATGTATGAACATTGCATGGCATTTGCGGGTGAATACAGAAGGATCTTATATAAGTAGCACTGTCTTTCAGATTTCTATAGTCTAAGCAAACGCCTTCCTAGGACAAAGAAAAATAAGAAACAAACACTTGAACACATCAGCGGTCTATCTGCCAGGGAGATCCAAACGAAACCAGTCATACAAATCATGGGAAAAAAATCATTTGACATCATGACTGTCAAGATCATATGAACACTGAGCCCGAATGCCTTGCGCTCACTACCTGGAGACATAACCATGGCGGGTACACCCAAATCGATGCATTCAGGTCAGGCGTCTTTAAAAGTGACAGCGACCGTAAGCTTTCCCCCGGAATTGGGATGTTCTCTAGTCATGACAATCACCTTGTCGGGGACCTTATTTCCAATCGCATTGTGGTGATTGGCAAAGGAATAGAATTTGCTGCTGAAGTTGGGACTGCCCATGAAGCGATTGAACTCGGGACTTCCGCGGGGAAAAGTCAGTATCTCCTTGAAGGGCTGCTTTCTTGCATTGTAGCACTCTCGCGTGATGGCCCAAAACTCCTTATTCTGCACATCCATGAGGAAAACAGCCTTGAGGTTCTTGGTCTTGTCGCCGGCGACGGACTTGAAGTTCTGCATGCCCATCTCGTTGAGGGGGATCTTCTTTGCGCCCTGTCCGACGTTTAGGTCCTTGAACGCGTCCTGGTAGAGGATGAATCTGCCGCTGGGGTCATATGTTCCTCTGTTGATGAACTGAGCGTGGCTTTTGGAGGGGTATACGGCGACCTGCTTCAAGTTGCCGACGTCTTTCATGCTGAAGCCGAGCTCTTGTGAATTGAATTCTTTGAGGACCTTGAGGGATGGGCCGTCGTCTAGCCTCACGTCTTGCTTCTCCAGTCGCAGTTCATCGTTCTTGTTGATGTCGAGGAAGGCCCCGTTCTTTGGATGATGGGCCACTTCCGCTTCCGTTGCGACAATTACAGTGTCAGGCTCGTGGCTTTTGGCCTTGGTTTCGTACATGTGGAGCTGCTTGGTGCCTTCCTGCTCGTAGTGTTGCATGCTCTTGGGCTCCGCACCGGTACCTGTGCCCTGGCCGGGATTCTCGTTATGGGGAATCGGCTTTGCTTCTGGCTTGGGAGCAGGCGGGAGAGGGCGTGGTGGCGTGACGGGTCGAGGAGCTGGTGCTGGTCGTGGTCTCGGCATCGGAGCCGGCACAGGGCGAGGTCTGGGAACAGGAGGTGGTGGTGGCGGGACGGGAGGCTTGCCGGGCAAACGCGGAGGAAAGCTTCTGGCGAATACTTCTCGAAGAGTAGAACCATCCAGCTCAGGAATTGCCTCATCGACTTCACGGCGCCGCGGTTCCAGAACACCAGCGAGTCTGTGAGATGCAGAGGTAGAACCCTGCCATGGATCGATGTCTGCCGTTGGGACGATGGGTGCTCCATGGACGAGTTGACCACAACTGGCCAGCAACGCGGCGAGAAGCAAGCCGTTCTGGGTGGGATGGAATCTCATCTTGAAGACTTGCAATGAAATTTATCCGACGACGATGAAGGGAATATGTTGATGTTGTCAAGTATGTAAAGTGAGACGGCCACGTTGATATTGGGCAAGATGAAGTTGTTGTTTGTTGTTGTTGATGCTTGTGAGCCATGTTTGATGCTGCATCAAGCAGTCTTTATATTCATCCCCCCATCCTGATACTTTCGAACTCGTCACGGCGTTGATGGAATCCCATGTTGGCCGTTCCATGAAAAGTCTGTCAAACACCCTGATGTGATTCTTGTTGCTATGTTTAGGCACAGCGTAAGGACACGCCGGGGATTGGGACCAGCTCCGCCGCGATGTTCGCAGCCGTGGTGAGCCATGGTGAGCGGGCGAGACGAAGGATTGAGATGATGATGTCGACCCCTGACAAAAAGTCCTATTTTTTGTCGTGAATCCATCTCCAGTTTCGGCAAGCGGGGACAGTCACGGGAGGCGCGGATAAGCGCGGATCGGCGGATAATCAGCCTATCTGGAGGAGCTGTCAGACTGTTGGGCCATTTCTGAATGCTGACTGTGTTTGGAAATGCCAAGAACACCGGGTGTAACTTGTCGCGCTGCCTGTTCAACAGTAATAACACCAAAACGTGACCTTAACCCTGTCGTGTCATGATCAATGCCGTCTTTACAGTCCCGCTCTCGCCACAATGTTTCCTGTTATCGCCCATTGTACTGTGTCCAGCCCGCTGCATCCAGTCTCTGCCTGTCATGCACCCGCGTACAGTAACGAAGACATAATTATACCGGCTGTTGAGAACCTCGCGGCCCGATGAGTCCTCCGAATCGGTGTCGTCCCAGAGTAAATTATTCTCACGTGCCCTTGAATTGCGAGTCGTCATGTTTCACAGAACCTCCAGGTCGCCGCTTCTTGTGAAGCCCGAAGAAAATGCAGCGAAGTGGACGAGAGCCTTATTGAACTCGTTTGTCTTTCCTACACACTCTCCACGAGTGCTCTGAATACCACGACTGTTCTTTGAATCTTTGATCTTGCCTCACAGTCGTTTAGGATCCGTCGTCCTCTGCGAATCAGTTTGGATCCGCAATTTCTCCATTACGCGACCATCAAGCATACAGTCAACTGTCGACATACGCGGGCCAAATTTACACAATGGATATTTCCAGCTTCCCCATCGACATATGGAACGTCATAATCGAACAGCTTGTCATCATCATCGGCATTAAAAATGCAGTCTTGCTCCGGAGAACTAGCGTAGCCTTCAATGCGGCCATCATGAACGCGATCTGTATAACTCAAGTTGTCGATATACGCGATCCTTGCACGCCATGTATGGGCCTTGAAATGAACCCAAGTTTGAGGGGTAAGATTGCCCTGGTCAAGTCACGTTCAAATACGGATGCAACCCTGGACTTGCTGGTCGTTATCGACAGTGTCAATCGAAGACTTGACATGCTGACTGGTGACGTGGGCGAAATAAGTCGGGAAAAGCGACATTTGGCGGTGGCAGAAACGGTGAGCTCTGCTAATCGCACAAACTATTCAATGACAAAAGCGTACGACACGAAATGGGATGCTCAAAATCTCTTTTGCGGTGCCGTCACTATCGGTGACTTGCGTCTTGTCAAATCCTTGATGAATGAGCGACAGACGTCGCAGCCTTCAACTGAAGTGGACGACGATACACCCTATTTCAGCCGACCGATTGTCATAGCAGCAGGGCTAGGGTATCTCGAAATTGTTCGCTATCTTTTTGAGAAGGGCGCGCGCGAATACATCATGTCTCCCTGTCACAGACAAGGTGTACATGAGGCGAAGCTCGCAAGCCATGGCCTGTCTTCTCAACTGCAGTTTAAGCTCGTTGGGGGGCTAAATAATTATGATCCGGTGTCGGTGCTAAGTCCATTAGAAGCTGCAGTCTATGGAGGGCATACGCACGTTGTGCGTGAATTACTGCTTCCTGAGTACAGAACGTCTTGTTCCAAAGTTGAAAACTTGTTGTCTCTCATAGCATCTGCGACATCAGACGTCGGAATTGTGAACATGATTCTCAATGCCGAAGAAATGGTGAAATTTTCGGATATTCGTCAGCTAGGACAAGAGATGCTCTGGGAAGCCATCAAACACAATAGTAATGCAATAGCGCAAGTGCTATTCGACGAGGACTGTGTTCATGTCAATGCACGCGCAGCCTCCCCGACGAGGTCTTCGCTCGACCCTTTTCAATGGGCCGCGTATCTGGGCAGGATTGACATGATGATCTTTTTAATCGGCCAAGGGGCCAACACAGAGCGCCATCAATATGGACGGAGAGGCTATTCACCCGTCGAGGTCGCTGCAATGAGTGGCCAAGAGAAGGCCGTGGGATTGCTGCTTGACCGCGACGCAGACCCTCTATTGGCTCTTTGGAGCGCGACCGAGCAGAGCCAACCTCGAATCACCAAGCTCTTGCTCGACAGGTTCCCGAATATCCTAAACTGGAACGACGGCCATGTGGGAAGGAGAGCAATAAGGAATGCGGTGACGGCAAAGAACTTGCGGAACATCACGCTGCTAGTCGAGCATGGAGTGTCCCTCAATGATGGCTACAAAGCACAGAAAAGACCCATCAACGTAGCCAAAGACGGAAAAGGCCAATGGGTCGTGAATCATTTGCTATCGCTCGGTGCGCACGACACGAGTGAAGAAGTTCGTAAGGAGCAGTGGAGCTTGACGGGTCTCGTGCTGATCGAGGAGCGCACCTGGCAGTGGATTAGCAAATAAAATGCAGTGACGCGAAGCTGTGACAGTGCGCGCCAAAAATAGGCAAAACTGTTCACGTGATGTGTGTTTTTTTCCGTGTTTTTTCGAGGATGCTGACCAATGGGCACAAGGAGAAGGCAGGAAGACTCCACTCCATACCCTCATTACTCACTGAGAACTCGAGCATAAAGAGGCAAACACGAAATGTGCGCCTCCGCTACGCGTCGCCGCACGATTTCTTCAGTTTTGCCTAATTAGCGACAGGAGTGCTATTGTTTATGCGACTGCGAGCCTCATGCTTCACAGGGCAATAAATTGCTATCATATCTTCTTGGCCTCTTGAACGAGCTCCATATGTACACACGTGCGCCCAAAGCGATAGGATCTGTTATATTACCTATGTTGAACAATGTACGTAGAGTCAAACGAAACGGCAAGCTCTTGTCCTCGCCAACCTGGAATAACGCCGTTACCACGTGCAATGGCCGCGTATACCTAGCTGAGTTGAGAAGCGCGTCACTCGTGACTCAGCTCTTCAGCACCCGCCACCACTGTGCACGCTGCACGACCCGGTGGTGGCCGTCACGATGGTACGTGTGCTTCTCCACGGCTCAGGGGCCTGCCTGCAGATGAGCCGGTGACAGCTGTACCTTCTACAGTGGCCTCATGCAACGGTTGCGTGGTGGAGGAATTTGGCCAAAGGCCCAAAGCGCGGTGCTCGGCTTGCTTGGTGTGGCTCGATTGGCGAGGACAACGACTTCTTCTTGGTGAGATTGAGTCGCTATAGCCTGTGTGGGAGATTCCAATACATTTGGGCTCTTGCAGTTGAAACTTGAAAGACAACGTCGACTTGGAAGAAAAGTCCCCCCAGAAAATGCATATTTTGGGTGGTCGTATTTGTTTCAACGAGCGGGGAATGGCGCGGACCGGCGCGGATAAGCGCGGTACGGGCGGATAAATAGCCAATAGGGAGGAGCTGACAGACTGTTGGGGCCCGTTTCAGATTGCTGACTGTGACGTCCGGGGTTGTTGCAAGTTGCAACTTGCCTTGCTGCTTCACACGTGACCCCAACCATGTCGTACTCGAGGGGGTCGTCTTGCAGGACAACAAACAAAGTCCCGCTCGATGTCATCCCCTCAACGCTTCGCCACAATGTTTCCTGCTATCATCCCTCCTGCTGTCATCCAGCCTGCTATCTACCAGTCTTATATTTCAGGGGCCGAAGCACAAAGAGATGGGCGAAACGGCAGTTGAGAGCAGCTCCGCTGCCATGAATCCTTGAATCGGTGACTACTCAAAATTGCTCTTACGCGACATCCTGCACGTCAGCTTCTCAACGGCTACTTGGCCCTCGGACTGTCACTTGCTATCCACAAGATTTCCAGGTCGCGGATCCTTCCGAAGCCCCCGAGGAGAACAAACCGAAAATAGACGCAAGTCTGTTCGTTGAATCTCTGTCTGTCTTTCACAAACTCTCCAACATTGCTCTAAATCGCACGTGTTCGAATCTACTTCGGCTCGACCGACCTCTTTGCATATTCTCAACCTTCGCGAACGAGTCTGAACCGGTCACTGCTCCCTTTCGTGACGCCAAACGAACGTCCGACGGACGTGGACCGAGTTTTCAGAATGGATATTTCCAGCTTCCCTACTGACATATGGAACCTCATTATCGAGCAGCTGGTCATCATCGTTGGTATTAAGAATGCGGTCTTGCTACGGAGAACCAGTAGAGCTTTCGACGCAGCCATTATGAAAGCGATATGTATCGCTCAGGTTGTTCATATACACGATCCTTGCACGCCATATCTGGGCCTTGATATGGACCAAAGCTTGCGGGGTAAAATTGCTCTGGTCAAGTCACGTTCGAATGTGGCAGCTACCCAGGACCTGCTCGTCGCTATTGACAGCGTCAATCGAAAACTCGACATGCTGACAGGTGAACTGGACGACGTGAGTCGGGAGAAGCGGCATTTGACGGTAGCAGAAACGATCAGCTCCTCTAATCGCACCAACTACTCAACCGGCAAAGCGTACGACACAACGTGGGACGCCCAAAATATCTTATGTGGTGCAGTCACAATTGGAGACCTGCATCTTGTCAAGTCCTTGCTAGAAGAGCGACAGACGTCAATGCCTTCAGTGGAGGTGGACGGCTCTACACCGTATTTTGGCAGGCCGCTCGTCATAGCGGCAGGGCTGGGATATCTCGACATTGTCCGTTACCTTTTGAACAAGGGCGCGCGCGCGAGTCTCGTATTTCGGCGTGACAAACAAACTACAGACGAGATGGACACTGTAAACCGCGACTCAGACACAAGGTGGCAATTCTGGCTCGTTGGTCTAGAGAACACTGATCCAACATCTGCGCCAAGTGCACTGCGAGCTGCAGTGCTTGGGCAGCATAAGCATGTTTTGCGCGAACTACTGCTTCCCGAGTACGGACTGGCTGAGCCTGCTTCCAAAGTCGAATTTCTGATATGTCTGATAGCAGCCGCAAGAGGGGATGTCGAAATCGTTCAAATGCTCGTCAACGTCATGGAAGGAGAAAGCCTGTCTGACTTTCGTGGACTAGGCCAAGAGATGCTCTGGGAAGCCGTCAGACACGATCGAAAAGACGTAGTGCAAATGCTGTTCGATGCAGGCTGTGTTGACGCAAATGCGTTCCCTTACTACCCGACGAGGTCTTTGCACGGCCCTCTTCAATGGGCCGCCTTTCTGGGCAAGATTGACATGATGCACTTCCTGCTCGATCGAGGGGCTGACATACACCTCAATGGCCTTGGCCGGACAGGCCATTCGCCAATCGAGGGCGCTGCCAAGAGCGGCCAGGAGGAGGCCGTGGACTTGCTGCTTGATCTCGGTGCTGACCCCTTGTTGGCTCTCAGAATCGCAGTCAAGGAGAGCCAACCCCGAATTACCAAGCTTGTTCTCGACAGGTTTCCGGATTTGCTCGACAGGGATGACGGTCAAGAAGGACGATTGGCAATGTGGCATGCTGTGACACGCAAGAACCTGCGGAACATCACGCTGCTAGTCGAACGCGGCGTGTCTCTGAATGATGGCTACAAACAGTCATGGGAAATCCCTATCAATGCGGCCAAAGATGGAAAAGGCCAATGGGTTGTGGATCACTTGCTATCGCTCGGTGCGCACGACACGAGTGAAGATGTTCGTGAGGAGGATTGCAGCCTGACGACTGGTCTGGTGCAGCTCGAGGAGCGCACCTGGCAATGGGTCTGCAAATATTAGTGACAGACTTTCGCCTCGCCCTAGTTTCTCTCCCAGTTCTTGAGCGAGTTTTGCTCAAGGATGCATGGGCTCACCTTACGAGGTAGCGTTTGATGCATATATTCAACAATGTGCGCAATCATATACAACGTTCGGCTCGTGTGTTTGCAGCCTGGAAGATGGTCATTGCAGCTGTTTCTCACACTTCAATGCATACGCATGCTTGCTGAGCTGAACAGCGCTTCACTCACCTTCTCGACATCGACTACACGTGCTCAGCACCCAGACCCTTCGTGTATGGAATCAGCGCTATTATTATGGCAGGGCTTTTCTATGGGCTCCGAAGCCTGCCAGATGAGCCGCTTGTATCACCAGGAGGAGCCTTCGATGGTTATCTGGCCATGGGACCGTCTATGGGGTGATAGACTTGATGCTTCTTCGGTTGGGTCAGGAGGGCAACGGCTTTTGCTCCCTAGGCTTTGGGTTGTTCTAGATGGAACACGAGGCGTGAGCGTTTGATAGCTACATCGAAGGAGGCCACCTCTGCGAGCTTCACATTGATTCTCGACATGGCAAGAATGATCCTTTGTATCGTACATGTGTATGAAGTGTATCGCAATAATAGGAATGCCTCATGAGATGCTTATTTGGGCGATTGTAAGTAGCTGTTTGCCCAGCAAATGAATTGGACACACTTTTTGAACAATATTGGGCATTCGCCTGTCTCGTCCGACATACACTATCAACGTGATTGTTTGGTGTTCACTTGGCGTCAAGGTCATTGTCGCGTTACGTGACGGATGTCTACGCGGGCAGCGTCGGGACACAACTCGCCTACCCTTGAAACCCCATATCTACATGTTGCACCCTCACAGGCTACAGCCATGCGCTGCCTCAATAATTTTTCCAAATGTGCTGTCTTCGCGAACCCGGGAATGAGTGCATCAGTCAGCTTAGTGGTAGGAACTTGAAACGCGCTGGGGTTGTCAGCATGGTGGATTCATTATGCGTTGTAAGCAGAGCTGAGAAGCAACAGGGGATGCAACTTAGGATGCTCCCGAAATAGCCGCACTTGACGCGAGAATGGGTAATCGCGTGAAAAGTTCTATCTCACTCTACCGCTCAAATTATCTATGCCAATCCTTCCGAAAGGAAGTTGATCCCACATTGAACATGATATACTCAGCTGACAAGATTACGTAGGGTTAAGAGACGAAGACGGACTCACAGGAGGAGCATGGTTTATTTGGCTATTCTTGTCTTTTAACCAGTGTGCTGTAAAGCGAAGAACGTTATCGCTTGAAGTCATTCGATGTGGAACACCTCAGAACATCCAAGGCTGAGTGCTTACAATGCAAGGTACGAAGGACGAGACTCGATCACATAGCGTGTGATTGTTTGAGGGGCAAAGACAAGCTTCACCTTCACTATAAAGTGGCAATGCAAGCACTCGCAAACTAGAAGAAGATAAAAGCTCCTCAGAACACAAGATAAAGGGGACATAAAAAGCCACAGCGATCACAAAGACCACAGACATTATTCCTCGCCATATTCAGTCTCTTTATCAATTCTCTACCGTTCACTTGTTGAGTGGAAAGCACCCCGTACTACTGTCATCTTCATAATGTCCGGCGCCCTCGGCTTCATCCTCAACGCAGCAGGGCTCATCGCCCCTCTGGCCCTCCAAGCGAAATACGCAACACAAGCCGCCCAAGAAGCAACCTCTGTACAAATCATCGCCGGCAGCGGCGCAAACGATCTCGGCGGCGATGTCCCCCATGTGGCCCTCTGGGACGACGACGGCAATCGCATCGGACAGTGGCACCCCGGCAAAAAGGACAAGATCCGGCAAGGAGACGTCAAGACCATCATGGTCCCCCACACGCAGAACCACAACAAGCAGGCTGATCCATACTACGTGATGCTGAGCAACCTCAAGAACGATGCCATCTGCATTGCCGCCGTCACAGTCGCGAATCAGAAGGTCTCTGCGACCTTCTTCGGCGACACCGGCTACATGTGCGGGCAGTCCTGGTTCCTGAGCGATAACAAGATTGGCTCGAATTACCAAAAGCCCAAATGCGTGTGGCTCGACGCGGACCACACCAACAAGATCAATGCCCGGGCACTCAGCTTTCACGTAAACGACATGGCGCCTTCCGCGGACAAGATCAGCCAGTACCAGAAACGACCCGAGACGCTCTGCCAGAGCACACCGCGCTTCTCCTTCTGGGGTAACCTAGAACCCAATGGAATCGTGCCGTTCTTCAAGCCCAAGTTGCGCTACAAGGACGATTCGACCAACCAGGGAGAAGGCGCGGACGAGAAGCCAGATCGAGTCGTGGACAAGAAGAACCAGTACGACAAGTCTGTCTATATGTACCAGGGGGAGAAGAGCAAGAGGGCCAAGGATGGTTCGCGACGCGGCGGGAAGCCCAAGAATACACCGCGCGGCTCGAATCATAATCCGGAGCATCTCATCATCACGGATCATGTGGAGGATGATGTGCGCCATGTGTGCGAGCATCCCAACTCGTACGGGTGGGATATCGTCTCTACCGTGCAGAAATTGTACTGCGACATGGAACATAAGCAGCTTTATCCGGTGTGTGATGGCAAACAACACAAGGACAACTGCTTCGATATGAACGGGAAGAGCATTGTTCCCAAGGCAGGGATTGTGTCTCGGGACGAGCTTGCTATACTTGTGCCGCGGAAGAATTATACGTCTGAGGCGCACTGGGAGAGCTAGCTTTTCTGGATGAGGGTATCGTGGATGAAAGGCGAAGCAGCAGGCGCCGGGGCTTGTTGAGCTTTTTGTTAGAGATGTGCGCCGAAGAAATGCCAAATGGATCGTCGCGATTTTTGTATCAGTTGGAACTTGGAATAGAGAGATATTGGTCATCATGTGTTCATCTTGGACAATATCCATTTGCTTAAGTTTCACTGTTTCAGTTGGCTAAGAATATAGATATGCTCATACAACTCACAAGAACGTGCTCGTCTGTATATGAAGTTATGAACGGATGATGTAGTGTTTCGACGCAGTGCCAGTAGCAGCCCCTGAGAAATATGCTAGATTGATATTCTAATCGAACTTCCAATTATAGCACTAGGTTTCTATTTGCATCACACCTGACTTTTCGTGAAAGTGCACTCCACCGCATTGCAGGCTTTAGAAGTTAGGTGCACCGTGCATCTCCGCACACATCACACAGACGAAGCCTTGCAGTCCTGAGTCAAGTGTTCGAACTTCGCTGTACCTCTTGTTCCGACCACGCAAACGTGATCTACACGGGAAAGTCGTCCCATTGTCTGTGATTAATTCCAGAGTCATCCAGATCATTCATATCCTTTGCGACAGGAATGGTCTCTTCTTGGGCCGCCCTCGGTTCAATTGTGTAGCGTATCAACTGATCAAATCCGGCTCGTCTCATCCTGCAGAATGCTGAGCCCGAGCGACCGCTTTCCCAAGACTTCCTTCAGAGTTAACTTTCGGAAAAGGCAACCTGAGTTTCCGCTTCTGGTCCAATATAGGTGGCGAGACTGGAGTCCTTTCAAGTTTCCAAATCGCAGGCTCTGCACTCATACATGGCAGAGAATCTGAAAACACAGTTTCTCGTCTCCGCATTTCAGGGATTCAACGCCCCCTTGAGCGCTGGATGCGAGCTGCACTTTTGTATGGCTTCGTCCTCGGAAGAGGTCTTGGATCGTTGATTGCATTCCTCGTGCACAATGGTACATATGATTCGTGACCGTTCAGGCGTTCGATCGGGACCACACGAAGCGGGAGAATCCCGTCATACCTAGCCGTGGTAGCCCTTCGATGGCATCATTTGGCCGCGGTTTGAACCTCGGTCGCTAAGCCCCATGCCTGGTCACGCTTCCCCGCCGCCTAGTTTCGCCCAGAGGTGTGAGTGTCATTCCCCATGGCGATGTTTGACGTGTCTGGCCCTGCCACCGCTGGCTGTGGCGATCGGTCTTTAGGAAAGTCACATTTCAGTATTAGCTCTCTGGCCTTGATGGCCTGTGGAGTCATATAAGGTGGTGTATGGTCATGGTCATGGTCATGGTGCTGGTGCTGGTGCTGGCGTTGATCGTTGAGCGGCCGCGGGAGAGACGGATGTTCTTGAGGGCCGCGGCTGTCATCGCCAGGATTGCCGACTATTCGAGGAGAAAAGGAAACCCGCGGATCCGTGTATCCGACCGATGATGGTTGGCGGCCTGCCGGTATCGCGTGTGGTGGAAGGTGCGCATTGAGCGAAGAAGACAAAACTTGTGATCCGTGCTCAAATGTGGTTGGAGATGCAGAAGCGGGGGATACCGCATCGTAACTGTAAGCATCCATTGAAGTCCACATATCGGCTGCGTAATAACCTCCGTGACTTTCCAGGGGAGATACCTCGGGATTTAACAAGGGCATCAAACACTGTGGCTGCGGCTGGTTAAGGTTAAAACTTGGGTAATCGCCGGTGGGTCCTGGAATCGTTGGAATCGTGGCGAACAAGTTTCCGAATGCGTCGCTGTAGTATAACACGGGGGGTGAACCCGTGCTAGGAGGAGAAGAAGGATCAAGCTGCTCGACGCCGGAAGGGTCCTCAAGAGATTCTCGGGGGGAGAGCTGATAGAACGTCATGATTGTGATGTTTTAAGCTGCTAATAAATGACAGTCGAGCCAATTTGAGAGATGGATGCGGATGGGATAAAGACAAGTTCGGTTGCCTGTCTAAGAAAAAGACGCCGCGTTATAAATAAGCCCAAAAAAATAATTTCGTTCTCGGAGGCCCTTGAACTGAACTCAATACGATAAGAATGAAACACATTGGTGGCAAAGCTGTCACAACTCCAAAACACTCTTCGAGACACGAATGAGATCCAAGGACGAGTCACGACCAAGCAGTTCCTAGAGATTTACCGTAATGAAAAGTATGTAAGATCGCCCTTGATGAACATGCGATGGTTCCTCTTTCAGCAACCATTCGGGAGCCGCGTGCTCCTCTCTTTTGCGCGAATCTCACCCACGTCCCTGATTGTGCCAAGCCGATTGGCACGATCGCTGGGTGGCGCTCCGGTGTAGATGGCCCAATTACATGAAAAGATACGCGGGACTGGGAAGGGAAGAATGCGGCCAAGCATGCATTTCCCCGCTTTCAATTTTAAGAAGGAGCGGTTTATGAGGGGAGCTCTATGTCAACACTCGGGTGCATGATGACTGACGGGCATTGGGCAAGGCACAGGGAAATGAAGTCATGGTGACGATTCCAACAAGCTGAAGTGGCCCTCGTATGTCACGCTTTGAGTCGTGATGAAGGTCCCAAAGGGGAGATCCGGCTCACTGCTTTGGATGAATGTTCGTGTTCGTTTGGGATAAGGGGGGGCTGAATCCTGATGTTGGGTTGAATTGAACAATGAGATGGCAAAATGGATGTGTCCAAGCTAATTAATACATAGCTAGCTATAAACTCTTCTTTTCTATTTTTCTACTTTTATTCCTTTTGTCTCTTTTTACTGCTGTATTTGACCTGACCCGTGATAATGTACGAAATGGACGAGACAATTCAGCTGATGTGTTATGTGCCAAGCGGATCATGGATGGAATGCAATGTATGTATCAGGTGGATGAATGCAGAAAACATTACTAAAGTCTCTCGCATTTTTATAGCCGACTGGCCAGCTTCCAGCATAGATGCCATCGACAAAGCCGAGAATACATAATCTGGCGCCATCTGGTAGGTACATGTATGTACATACATAGGTAGAGGTATGTATTGGCGCCCGCTACGGGCCGCTCGGCGGGTACATGTACCGGAGCCTAGGCGCCCCGGGAGGGCAAGTGGCAACGGCAATTAATGCCGATCGCACCGTTTGTCGCCCTAGGTCGTCGGCCACTTCACGCTGGTGATAGGTAGGGTAGATAGGTACAGATCCTGATCAGTGAGACGCATCGACCTTGGAATAGGTACCTAGTTAAACCGGATTTATATTTACGTCTTGATCGTGACTGACATAGGCCATGTGAACTGCCTGTATATAAGGTTAAGGATGCGCCGGGCTGCGGAGGCAACTAATGTCACACAACTCAGGAGTCAGACGACGTGTCCCTACTATTTCTTTCTCATTAGGTAGGTATTCTCCCCCTGCTCATCTTCGCGTCGTATCTCCTCCATATCACATTTCTTGTCTCCGAGGAGGTAGTGAGTACTTGGAGCTAATGAAGCATGATTCGCCACGAGGCGCTTCCATCAAGCACGCGACATGACCCCGTGCATGCGAAAGATGGGAAAGATGAGCCTCTGACATTACGCCAGGCTACAACTGTGTGTAGTGCGATTGCGACGCTGCTCTAAGAATTACATTCTTCTTCCGTATAAGTGTGTGTGTTGGTTTGTGCAACTTGACAGTCGAGATTGTCACGACGCAACCATGACGTACAGGAGTGGGTGATCCTGGGTGAGGAGAACAATGAAGGACAAATAGAAATGAAACCGAGACACGAGAGGAAAGACGAAAGAAGATCGTGAATTAAACGTTTTTAGCAATGCAGCATGCGCAGTACTCGAAATCACTCCGAGTTTGTCTTGCCTTGGGCAGGCGTGCGCGTGCGTGTAATGGAAAAGAGTGTTGATGTGGTCCGTGGACATGATAAGAAAATTGTTATACATGTAGGTATCAATCAAACAAGAAATAAATACAACCCCCATTCAAGATTATTACACTGGTAACACTGTCCCAACTGCCCCGCTGTCCCGCTGCCCCGTCACCCATCCCTATGACCCTATCGTCCCTGTAAGATTCATTGTTCAAAATAACCAACATCCAACGTCTCGCCAGTCCACACATCTTCATCAAACCGTCCCGGTACGTGGTCACGAACACCCCCGCGCTGTCCAAAGATCATCCCCTTTTCTTACCCCGCCATTTAAACAACTTGAGGATCGCGATCTCCACGGCTACCAGCCGCGGCGTCGCCCGTAGCCCTCGCCGAGCGATTCTTGGATACCGGATCATCAATCGTATCCTCCCGAGTACGGCTCGTTATCTCTTCCACGAAGACATTGACCATGAGACAGAAGCTAGTGAAAGAATCTTGTCAGTACAAGAGAGTCCCTTGTTTAACTTTACAGGTATGCAAGACCCTGAAAACCCACACTTGCAGGCATGCTGCATGCATGCACGTGTGTAGGTGAGAATCAAGCTTACAAGGCCAAAAAGCTAAACGCCATGACAGCTCTCTTTCGTCCGCAGTGTCCTTCGACAGGACCGCCGTTACTGCAGCGATCACCCGCCCAGTCCTGAGCCGAGAATATAAAAGCCGCGAACCATAGGAACGAGAAGATCAGGTCAGCGGGCCATAAATGACCTCTGTAGTGGCCGACGAGGGGCAGAATTATGACTGCAGTCCAAGCCAAAAAAGTAATGACAGCCTAGACATGTCACATGGGTCACGGTCAGTTCAAATGCTCTCTGAACAGTGGCAGCTTGTTGGCTTGTTGGAGGGCACGCAGCACAACGCACAATGATTTCCTCATAAAGGATCTTCGTCCGGTGATCGGACCAGGAGTTTTTGTCGTGCACTTTGATCATCCAGGAAATGACTCCGGTGACGATGATGGCCGAAATCCACACCACGATGTGGTTGACCATCGCCCAAATTCGCATCGGCGCCTTGAACATCTTTTGATGGTTGCTATGAGACTATGAGTGTAGTATAGCAGCTTCTTGTAAGGAATATCGTTCGGAACACAGGATATGGAATACGTGTAGAAGTAATATGTATGACAAGATAAGACCATGATGTTTTCGCAGCGACGCAAGGTCCGCCTTTTATACATGGAGCCCTCCCGCTTAGATGGCTATTTTTGCATCGCCATGCTGACGTAGGAAGTTGGGTCAACTACCTACAATCACACGTGTTCGCCGAAGGGCATGGAAGCCAACAAACAAGATAGATGTTGCAATGGAATAGAAACGGCGGAGGTGGTATCACACACACACAAGTTTCAGCCAATAGCAAAGCGCAAGATGTCGATGAAGTCATCGTCATTGGCAGCCCGTGATTTCCAACGTCGGCTTGGGGGTAGGGCTGGCAAAATCCAGGCAAGGGTGATGTCCCGTGACAAGCGCCGGCAGCGGACCGGCGCTTTCTCTTGTGTTGTTATGATGCTTTTGACCCGATGGCAAACTTGTTCGGTGAGCCAACTGTCAGGTAAGGCTCTGGGGCAGCAAAGCTCATGACAAATGCACCATACCTACGTTTAAAACAGTTATGTAGGCGGCAGCAAACGTGACCCGGTGTAAAATGTCGCGCCTACCATCTGCCGCGCCGATCACCACGTTGTCTGCTGCGTCCGAAGCGCGACACTTTCGTTGGCGTTGTCAATATAAATCCGGCGCACCCGTTCGGTCGCGATGCTAAGGCCCTGACTGGGGCTGCATCAGCGACGCAGGGCCAGGGACTTGATACATTGTTTGCAATGAGCTTCGGCATGATGAGTCAATGACCCTGCACTACCTATGATCGACGGTGATCAAGGCAAATGAACAGACGGAAGAGGAACTGATCAAGATAATGTAAACCTTTGGGAGGAGGAGACACAACTGGAGTTCTCATCGTTTGCGCATGATGAAATCGAAAGTCTGGCCAATACCTACTTGACAGTGACCTGAGTCCTGACGCAGGAAATCACATGCCAATTTCCACAACGGCCCTTCATCTGTATTTTTCTCTTCGTCACTATTTCCTTTTTGGGACATCTGGTCTTTGTGAGCGGGCAAACCCACTGGGATGCTTCCGCTAGTCATGTCAAGTTGTCCGGGGACCGGCGGACCAAAACGGGTACTATCGACGATGAAAGCGAAAGAAACGAGCGAGAAGAAAAAAAGGCGGGCGCAAATCGTGACGCCGGCGAAGTCCGACTGTCCCGAACAATCAGCCATTCTGCACGAAATCGAAGGCGATGGAAGGTGATGCGAGTCGACGAGTCGTTGCCTCTCCAACGCTCCATGCATCTGCAGCGTTCCGTTAGTTGACGTTGACCGCAGACTTAAGATGCAGCTTCCCAGACAAAGTCTCAAGGCTGCACCCGCTCCTGGGGATCGGGACAAGCAACTCTGTGCAAACGGAAGTCACCTGCACCTGCACCTGCCTGCATATGTAGGTACCTATGTAAATGTGAAGTGCCGAGCGATGTACCGGCATCGTACCGAATGATGAACATCAGACATTGGTCATTGAGTCGTCTACGATCCCAAATGAGTCTCAGAGTCCAGACGAGGAAGCAACGACCCCTGGGCGCAGCTGCCTTTCAGCACTTGCTTGGACCTGATCGCCCGAGCGCACGTGCACCTGCTTCTTCTCGCTCCGATCCTCGTCGCCATTTAAAGTCGTCTCAGGATGCACGCCTTACGCACCCCATGCCCTAGAAGCGGAGCCCTGCTTCCTTCTGTCTAACCAGAACTGCTCTTTTTGGGAAGTAGGCGCTTCAGGTTGCCTTCCCGCAACTCACTCAGCTCGGCATGCGATAGGGCATCACGGCATTGCGTCCTCTGCTCGGTGGCTCCTTTTACCCGCCGGCCCGCTTAGCTCTTCTTTTTTTTTGCAAGTCAATCCATGCTATCGCGTATACCTGAGCGCTGGTTTGTGAAGATGTGGATATCCATGTATGTATACAGATAAAGAGAGTACATTAGGTATATATAGAAGGAGGCGGCGAGACAAAGAACGCGAGCTACAACTCTGAAGCTCTAGTTTGTCCTCGTTCCTCGTCCATCGATATCAATTACTCGTTTTGTTGTTTGGTGATCCTGCCTTCTCAGACGCATTGCACAGACTCTGCCCAGTGCCGTGTTGGACATCGCCCACTCGAACCGAACCGAAACTCTCATATACACGATGTCACAAACGACCATCTTGCGGATAGGCATTGTTGTGCTCAGGATTCTGCAGTTTGCCTCGGCAGCAATCGTGACAGGCATTACGGCCTACTTCATATCGCAGTCAGATACGACTACCTGGAATCTCGGCCGTTTCATCTACAGCCAACTCATTGCGGGCATCTCTCTACTGGCCATCTTCGTCACTCTCTTGCCATCTGTGGACTCTTTTGTACAGATACCCATTGATATCGCCCTGAGCCTATCGTGGTGGGGTGTATTCGGATTGTTGTTCAACGTATGTCGTTTCCCGTTCCTCCTCAAGTCAACATGCGCCAGCCCGTCGCCGTGACAGTTTGTCTAATGCTTGTGATACAATAGTTTACGCAATACCCTTGCGGATGGGTCTTTGAATGGATGAATATTGCGCCGCCGTATGAGCCGCAGTGCGCCAAGTTTGACGCGAGTACGGCTTTCTCACTTGCCGCCGCCATATTGTTCATGGTCTGCGGGATCGCAAACGTCTTCATCGAACGAAGGAGAGGTGACTCGAGGGATGTAATTGAGCCGCAGCGCAGGCCTCATCAACGGTCTCAGATGCACCAAACAACCAGAGAGCCAAACTGGGTATAGAGAGCGAGCGATTTGACGTGTGATAATGCGACTTTTCTTCGATTTTTTAATTCATTTTCGATACGAAGGATATTTGAAGGCGATATAGAAGATACATCATACTAGGCGAAGACGTAGACATGGCTTGCGACATTCCCATTCTCTTCATAGGTTTTTCCACTTCATAGCGTGTTGAATTTTACAGCGACATTTTTAGTCGTTCACAGTCAGATCCAAATTCGTTCTGACGAGAGCATCGGTTTGGATTCACGCAACACTGGACATCAACATTTTCTGCTCCTGATCATTCGCCAATCGTTTACTCATTTCTTTCTTGCTTCAATCTAAGTCCGAATTCAGAACGCTATCATATCATGTTTTTTTCATCGCTCTGGTCGGTCGGTGGGCAGACAGACAATACTATAGACCCCAGCCACACCAACATTTCGATCAAAGTCCGTCAAGTCTTGGCCCCGGCAATCGAATTCGCCTCTCGCGCGATCCCGTCCGCAGAGGGCCTCGCTTCGGCAAATCGTGGCAGGGATGAGCAATATCCCTGGTACACTGGTGTTGTCAACTTCTTCAATCGAGGAAGAAAACTCGACAAATCTTGCTGGCATATGAATTGATCGCCAGGGCACAATGTCCGAGCGAGGAAGTGCCATGATTCATCCATGTCATTTGGGACGGGAACAGTGGATCATCGCTAGGTACCTAGGTACCTAAGCCCTGGATCTCGTCCCGACGGAGGCGGAGGAACCTCGTGGTCTGCACGTCCCGTAGCGGCGAACCGGCGAAAGCTGGATAATTACGAGTCTATGACTTTACAAGCCTGTCGCTATCAGATTCAGCACAATGCCAACTTGTCATGGCACCATTGTGAAGGAGAATAACGATTGCCTAATCTAGCCGCTTGCGCGAAGGCTGTCAATGTGTATCATAGGGGCATCGGCGCTGCATCGCTCTGCGGCCATCGGAAAAGGACACCCACTAAATCAGGTAGGGATGTACATAGTGGGTGACACAAGCCGAGTACTTTGACCTTATATCGAGAACAAAAAAATAGGTAGGTAGGTGCGAAAAATCCAGCTATCACCAATTCTCGTCGCCAAATATCTTCATGTTAATAGTAGGTGTCCTTTCTAAAAGGTTTCACCCACGAGTACGCGCCAGGAAAAGGGCAGAGGCAAGGCTGAACCAGTGACCACACGGCTCGCCACCATGTATACAGGAATGGAAGCTAACACTTGCGACGCCGCCGACGCAGATGCCCGGATATCGCCCACAGGGACCAATTGAACCATGTCCAACGATCGTGCGCGCATCGATAACAAATATATACCGGCGTGGTGTTCATGTTGGTGCTTTGGACTTGCGCAGATAAACACAGTCCATACCTACCTACCTACCTAACTCTTGTAGGATCCAGTTTATTGCAACAGCACATCGTGACATCAGTCGACCTCGGCGTCAACGGCGTGGCAAAAACTTTGAATGGCCGCCTGTCTTGTTCAGGAACTTGTACAAGTTTGCGACCTCGTACAAGCTTGCGTTATTGCAGCAGGGCTTCACGAGAGTCGTGCGACAGAAACGAATGAAAGGCCGCCTGGGGTGCGTACAACGAAGCCGGGCTTCCAAGGCGCATTGAAAGTGAAAATTCGGTGCTTCGTGACCTAAATAAACGCATTCGCCACGAGCGCTACCTAATACTAAAAAAAAGTCATCGTTGTACGGGGAAAATACTAAGTTCGCCGAGCTCGTTTCCAACGTTGGTTGCCTGACCGCGTGTCCTGCGCTGAGTCGGCAATGGGCATATCGGAGCTAAGAACTTTGTCCTACGACAGAGTCAACATCGGGAGGAACGCGCAGTTCCCATCTTTCAGAAATTCAGTGCACTCGGAAAAAGAGTCTCTGCTGGCATTCTGGCCGAGCAAATAATAAGCGCCAAAGAAGAATTTTGTTGACTCACGGTCCCGAGTCCTACCTCTACATACCAGATCGTGACGTAGTGAGGGGCACTGCCGGCACGTGACTCAACAAATCTGCTCACGCAATCGCCTCTCTCCACACTCCTCGGTAACGTCTGCAGCGCAACGACCGCAACTTGCATGCTTCCTCCCCACGAGATTGGCTGGACTCATGACAATCTGTTGATACATACATACACCCCCCGCCATTGTCGATCGCCCATGTAGACCGAGCCCGCATCAATGGTTCAAGACTGCAGCCAATTCTAAAATTCCTCGACTTCCGCGGCTCACCCCAGCCCATCATCGTCATCATTCCGAGGCCGGCCTTTCCGCGATCACAAGCCAGATCTCTGGCTGCTGGTGGCGCCGAGCCTGTTGTGCAAGTCGCGCATCGCTCACTTCGGTCGCTTGCCGTGGCCGTCGTTCGTCCTGCATTGAAATCGGCGAATTTGTCCATTAGGACTCCGCGCAGCGCTCTATCATACGGCTCAACGAGATTATACCACGTCGACCCGACTACAGTCAAAATGTCCTACGACCGCCCCTACGTTCAGGCGCATACTCCTGCTGGCTATGAATTCCCCTCGAACCGTTCGTATACATCAATTCCAGACGGCGGTTTGCCATGTTAATTATGGGCGTCATCCAATGAGAGACTAACGTTATTGGCAGGGTTAAGCACATGTCCGAAAGATCGGGAACCACTCGTACTTCTAGCATGCGGATCATGTACAGCATCCCCGCCTTCTTACTTTGCTGTACCCAGCTAACAGGTCTTAGTCTCTCCGATTACATTCTGTACGCTCATCCCGTCTCGTGAACACACCTGCTTAATTCCATCATACATACCACGATCAATTGCTCCCAGTGACAGACTGGGCCGTTGGCATTGAGAAATGGGGGATGCCTGTATGCGCCGAACGTTGCCGGCATATCCTCTGGCTATAGCGCTGCGGCACACTTTCTTGATAGGGGAGAGTGTTACTGCCCGGCTGCCTATCAATTGCTCAACTCCCAGACTTTCACCCTCAACCTCGTCCTTGTTTGTCTTAATTGATCATACTGTAGCAAAATAATGCTAACGTTGGACAGTGCATCTGAGGATGTTTAGCAGTGCGTCATACCGAGTCCTCGAGAGATATTTTGATTTCAGAGCTACCGTTCGACTACCAAAAAGTGCTGACATGTTTATGCAGTGGCTCGAGATTACGCCGCATCAGTTGGTACGTTCTTGACTACGTATACACAAAATAGACTTTAGGCATTGCTAACTTCTAGCAGGATTTCACGTTGTAGGCGGATTTCTTAGTCCTGGTATGCTGCATCTCCCAAGACTTCCTAGATCCATGTACTGACGCTCCAAAGTATCCGACAATTACAAGGTAAGCCCCAAGTTGCAGAGCTAAAAAATACTGTACAAGACAGGCGCCAAGAAGAAGGATGCTCTGATCCAATTATCCAATCGATTTCTATCAGGGTAGTAGTCATGCTCACCGTGGTTTAGAAAAAAGGACTAGCTCCCGCACACCATCGTGTCGAAATGTGCCAACTTGCCGCCGAGAAGACGTCCAACTGGTTGACAGTTGACCCCTGGGAGGCAAACAGCCCGACTTATATACCCACAGCCCGCGTATTAGATCATGTCGACTACGAGATCAACGAGGTGATGGGCGGCATAGAATGTGCAGACGGTACTCGGAAACGTTCAAGGATTGTCCTTCTAGCAGGGCTTGACTTGATCCAGACCATGTCTACACCCGGTGTCTGGGACGAGCGGGATCTGAATCATATTCTCAATAATTACGGCGTGTTTGCTGTAGAGCGCACAGGGACCGAAACTGGCTCAGCTCTAGCAAACCTCAAGCAATGGGAGCATAACATACATATCATTCGTCAGGTACGTATCTCGGGAATTGTACGCGGCGCACTTTTTTACAGTCACTCACACAGATGCAGGTCATCACGAATGATATTAGCAGTACCAAAATTCGCTTACTTTTGAAGCGGAATATGACGATCGATTACTTGTTCGTTTCACCCCAACACAACTTTTCGAATCCTTCTAACATGTGTAGAATCCCCGACGACGTTATCAATTACATTTACGAGCATAATCTGTATCGCGATGGCGATATATTTAATGGCACAAAGGACACGGATACAGGCAGCAGTAACAATGCTTTGGATGGCGCGAGCACTAGCTGAATAGACAAGCGATTTGAACGAATGCTTTTTTTAATTGAGTCAAGAGATTACGCAATGACTGCGCTTCATGGTCAACCTCGTGACTTCTGATTCTCAACCTTCCTGTCAGTCCTGAGAACTCTGAGTCCGCTTTATGTTTATTTGTAAGTCCCGCTCGGCTTGCCGAGACGGCCATGCAACCGCGACCTCTGCGAGTATAACCTAGAATAGGTCATAATACCTAGCTTCAACTTATATGACCGCTTCGATTTGCTCTATCCAAATTGCACCATTCCCGCACGACTGGCTTATTAGGTCAATTCTCAAAGAACCGGAGCCGCGGCAGATCCATTACATTCCACTCTCCATTCTGCCCTCACTGACCGCTTTCGCGACGTCATGGCGCAAGCCCCATGGCTACCTACAGGTATGTAAGGTAATAATTACTAATTCACATTCCAGCATCGCCAACACGGCAATTATGCGCCATCAACCTCGATCTGTATATCATTATCATTTCTGGCGTCAACTTCGGAAAACATGACTGGAATCCTCCGCAGCAAGCAGGGTTGCTGGACCTGCCGCCTGCGCAAGAAGAAATGCGACGAAGGCCGCCCGCAGTGCTCGAGTTGCGACGCGCTCCAGATTACTTGCCACGGCTATGGACCCAAGCCACTATGGATGGACAACGGAGAGAGAGAGCGCGCAATGGTAGACGACTTCAAGCGCAAAATCAGGATCGCGGCGAGGCATAAACGTCAGAGATCTCCAGTGGTGCGTCCGCCTGGTCGTCAACAGCATGCACCACCGCCGCCGCCGCCGCTGCCACAACAACAGCAGCCAGTGGTGATTGCGATGAGGTCCGAAGCTGTAGAACCCATCGCGATGAGCCACTGCGACAACTTGGATAATAGTCATGGCCGCAGAGCTAGCAATAGGGCGAGCATCGGGTTAATTTCCGTGTCTTCCGCGACGAGCGATGCGTCTGCTGCGCGGTTTCAGCACTCGCCCGCGTCATCGCCCGCGACGGGGATTTCGTCCGAGGGCGGGAGACCGGTAAATCATTCTTGCACTATACCAGAATTTTCCCTTGCTTAATCCCCTTGCTATGTAGTGCATATTGCTGATAGATTCGATTGGTCCAGGACTTGGAGAGTTTTTCGTCGCAAAAATGCGCGATTGCGCCCATCACGGCACGGGATTCGATGCTTCTGATGCATTTTCTCGATCAAGTTGTTCCGGCGCAGTATCCGCTCTATCGCCCACAGCCCCTCGATGGTGGTCGCGGGTGGTTGCTGTCTCTGCTTTTGCGCTCTAAATCTCTGTATCATGGTGCGTTGGCGCTGAGCTCTTACCATCGCCTCATATCCATCCTGGCGGGTGCTCGTCCTGCATGTCGTGCCTTGGCTGCTACGCGGCATCAGCATCATCTTGAGTCGTGCTTGAGAGAAGTTCGATGCACGATGCAGGAGATGACACGAGCCAATGCCAGCTTTCCGGACTTTGATGCTGGGACTTTGATATCCGTTATTCAACTGGTGTTTAGTGAGGTACGCTTAACCCTTCCCACCCCGGGACTAATTCTCCCCTCTTGCTGCAGAAAGGTTCCACGATTTGCTCATGATTGATTCTGAAAGGCACTCACTGGCGAGTCTGATGCATGGAGAATGCATCTCCGCGGTGCTATCGAGATGTATCGCTGTGCAATGACGGGGGGTACGAGACACGCAAAACATACCGAAGAGGCGCTGGCGATTCTTCGCAGTAGTATCCCCTTGGAGGGCGAGGCAGCCGGTCTCTGCGAAGACGTTTCTTCCATGCGCTTCATGAGCAGTGCAGTGCTCTGGCTCGACATCGTTGGATCCGTCACCGAAGGCGCCGAGCCACGATTGTTATCCATGCACGGCCAGGATCTCGGGACCGGATCTGGAATTCGCCTGGAAGAGGTCATGGGCTGCCAGAACCAAGTCATGGCCCAGATGGCTCGCATTGCTGCGCTCCAGGCTATGTGGAAAACGCACGAGGTTTCTCCGAGCGGTCCTGAGGTCGCGGATATCCAAAACGCGCTTCACTGCGCACACCAAGATGCATTGGCCTTGATGCAGGAGGAACATGCGCCGCAACGCAAAACATGTAGAACCATTGCAACCGTGTCGATTATGTTCCGTCATGCGGCTGGCATCTATTTACACTTGATTACGAATGGTTTCCGAGATAGTCACACCCTGCAGCAATTGGCCGCCGATGCAATGGCATTCCTACGGACTGAAGTCACCGCAGAGCTGACTACTGGACTCGTGTGCCCCTTATTCATAATTGGGTGCGCCGCCACTACGGCTGACGAACAGGCGTTGTTCCGGACTACCTTTTCCTCGCACGAGTTTCTCAATCCGTTGTTCAAGCACCGGCCCAGGCTGCTGCCAATACTAGAGGAAATATGGAGGGAACGATGGAAAAACGATGCATATTCATGGAACAACGTGGTGCGGTTGAGTCGTGATATATTATTGGTTTAAAGAAACAAAAGAAGAAAAAAACAAGGTACGTCGAATGCTGCGCCTTTTTTTTTTCTTATTCTACTTATTACTTTCAGGCTAGTATAGTATTCTTCATATGAAAAAAGAAGCTAATTAGAGCAAAGTGACATGACAGTGATGTAAAGCTGCAGTGGGGGAATATATATATCAAATGCGCCGATTAAACCTCAGGCGTTCAAATCTCGGAATGTTCGCAGCTCGATAGCGAAGCAGTTGCATCCGTTGCACACTCCATTTGCGGAGCGCTCGCCGAGCTCAGAGTCTAGTAACCCGAGCCATCGACGCGGCCAGGCAGCCAGTCCATGAAGTAGACCTTTCGGAGCCGGATGAGCAGGAAACTGGGGAGCGGGATGCTATTGAAATGCCCAGTAGCGTAATTCTTGCTGACGCACACGCCAATCATTTCTGTTGAGATACACATCAGCATGTTTGCTCTTTGCCACAATCCAGACAATCCATTCCCGTTGGTTGAAGGGGGGGGCAAAGGTGCTCCCGAGAGCACCGAATATGGCATGCGATGCATTGGGAAGAAAGGAAACGAGCTATTACTTACTGACGGAGTTTTTCTTGTACGGCAGAGTCGGCTTTCCTGACGCGATCAAGATGGCATTGTTGGCCATGTGCTTGGACTGAGCCTCAAGGGACAAGAAGTTCATGGGCTCGCAGTTGGAGACCTCGCCAATGGCGTAGACATCTTTCGCACCCTTTACAACGAGACTATCATCCACGTTGATGAAGCTGCGCTCATCGAGCATATCAGCGGGCAGGTAGGAAGAATTGGGCACCACGCCATACGTGGGGATGTACACATCCGTCGTCAATTTTTGGCCCGTGGCGAAGACGACCTCGGTCTTGCCGTCAGGTAGCACGTTGGTAGTTTCGACTATGGAGCTTGGGCGAATCTCGACGCCGAGAATGCCGAGGTATTTGGTCGCGTTGGTGATCATGCGAGAAGTGTAGCCGTTCAGGACGGTGGCGCTGCCGGTGAGCTATTCATGTGGTAGACGAGTACCAAGATTAGCCGTGGACTTGGGTTATAAATTAATGTGTAGTTGATTTGAAGCGAATTTTTGGTACCAGATAGGATATCCGATACGCAGCAGAAGAAGAAGAATGTAGCAATTGCAAGACTTACCAAAATAACCTTCTTGGATGATCCGTATCCATCGGCTATCTCGCCAGCCAATTCCACTCCAGTAGGTCCCGCACCAGCCACGACAATCGTCTTCGCATCCTTGACACGAGCCTGAAGCTGGTGAAGCGCCTCTTTCGTATCCTCGGTTGTTCCTCTCGATTTGTACGGCGAGTCAACCTTGGTGTGCGTTCCCGTAGCCAGAATCAAAACATTATACGCAACGCTGATCTCCTCGGTGCCTCCCTCCGTCGTCCTAGCCGCAACAGTGAGGTTCTTGCCCTGAACATCAACACCAGTCGCAGACCCCAGCAAAAACTGGAATTTGTCGCTGCCATACTTTGCAAACCCCTCAGGAATAGATTGGAAAATCTGCTCGTCGGAAATCTTGCCCTGCACAGTGGCCCGCGTGGCAGCCAGGTTCCAGTAGAAGTGCGAGTCGCGCGACACGAGCGTGACTTTGACATCCGCAATCCCAGGCGTCTTGGCCGCCTTTTGCAAGATGCGATGCGCGGTGCCCATCGCGGAAAAAGAGCCGCCTACAATGACAATGTTGACCATGGTGTTCTTGATTCGCGTGTTTGTCTCGGAGGAAGGGGGGGCAAGAGGCCGGAAAGCAGAGAGAGTCAAGACGTGGAAGAGGGACGTGAGTGTGTTGGATGCAAATTCAATCACAGCTGACGCCATCTGGTGTAGGAATCCTTTAAAGAAAAAGAAGAAAAAAATTGCCTGGAGAGAGACGGGGCAAGGCTCGAGTGATTTCTTCTTCTTCTTCTTCTTCTCTGTTCCCTGTTTATTATCTGACAAGACAGGGCAGCATGCTGTCCTGGCTCCAAGTCTTTATACCTCCCATCGGAAGAAGCCTGGAGGTGGTCGGTGAGTCAGGAGACGGCGCACAAACGACTACGACTTGTCCGGGTCTTTCGACATTTCAAAGCAAAAATGGGTCTGTGTTGCATCTCTGCGACTTTTGCGCGCGGCAAAGCTTACAAATTGGTCCGTCAGATTGGGCATCTTGTGTTGTTTCGGCCGTGATACATAAAAACAAACAAGAAAGTTGATTGTGCTGATGCCGAGTGCGGACCGCCCGCGGGGGGCCAATTAGAGGTGTTTCCGCGGTGATCCCTGTGAGAGGCCGATTACGAGGAACCAATCAGAACAGGTTGCGCCTCCCCCAGAGTGGGGCCAACAAGCCAAGATTCCTCTGGAGTCTGGAGTCTCATTTAAAATTTCAGTGACGCAATTTCAGGCTTCCAACTTTCCGCACGTTGCCATTCGGAGACTTTGGCGAAGGTCCCGTCGTCAGCTCAGCTTATAGCTTTATTAATACGAGCTGCCCGACCCATTTCTCATGGCTGCTTGAGATTGAAAGAGATTGACAGATAGGTTTGCCTATATATTCGAGAAGGGGAATGCGCTGTGTCGGCCATGAGTCAGGGTACAGTCCATTGTTCACTCCAAGACGCAAGGCAACGACTGTCGCGACTCGCACCCTACGAAGCCACAGCCTCCGCATCACACGTCTTGACAAACATCATCTTCCAGTTTCTCGTCTGGAATCAGTCACTTTGGGCAATTGTCGGCAAGTCGCTAGGTATGTACCTAGGTATGTGCCCACTACCCGACGACGAGCCTTCTCGTGATTGTATGCTCATCAGCATTGAGACGACTCGGCCTCTTATGCGGAGGGGCTAGATAGACTGCCTTATGCGGTGTGCGATACTCCGTACTCCAGGCTCATTCATAGTCTTTGCAAATTATATGGTTGCGGTGGATTGGTTCCCAGGTGATTACTATACACTTTGTTGGTATCAGTGAGCCTCAATCGGCTAACCCGTAAAGGAGAATATACGGAGTAATAACACGCAATGAGCACTGCCAGCTGACGTGCAGGTGCAGCTGCGTAGTGCTGCCTTGCGGTAGACCGTAGCATGCTACATAGCTCCTCTACATTTTCTACTCGCCCTCCTTATCTTTTCATAGCAAGCTGCCTAACGTGAGAGCGAAGGCTGAGAAGGCTAGATATGGAGAAATCTGCCTCTCATCTTGGTCTACGTCTGTGTGAGTCAGCTTACGCCCGAGGCCGAGAAACATATGGTGATAAGGCTAATCGCCAACGTTTCACATGATGTACTACAAGGAAACACGGTCGCGTGTGGTACCGCGTAGCCGTCTTGATATTGGCCCGTCTTGATAAAGTGCATAAGGCGACGACGGTGAACCTGCGTGACGAGTGAGCCACGCCGGCGAGTCAGCTTCAGCCGTCGGACCTGTTCGGGCACTGAAGCCGAAGGCCATCCAGAGATCCAAGTCAGACTGTCAGATCGAGAAGGAGACAAGAAGCAAAGAAGAGGAAACGTAACATATACCTACTTCGTAGATACATACCTACCTCCAAGCTACTACGGATTAGAAGCAGCTTGTACCCCTGTTATTTTGGCCTGTTCGGGTATCCACTGGACCCTTCCGCCGGCGGCCCTGAGATTGTGTTTCGCCCTGCAGATTTCCCTGGCTGACATACCTACCCAAGTCGTTTGAGCTGATGACAACAAGGCGATCCAATAGAAGATTTCCTAGCCGCCGATCACTCGCAAGCCGAGCGATGATGCGGCGTGGCGCGTCTACCTACGCAGTGGGCTGGGATTGATATCCCACGAGGCAGAACTCAGGGGTGGAAGACGGCGCCAACCGGCGAGAGCCGGAACACGCCCCCATCGGATCTACTGGTGCAGCAGAAAATAAGCTCGACAGGGACCCATGCATTATCCCGAGCGCTTGTGCAATGCACGTCGGGACATTCAAGCCACCCCGGACGCAGCTCAGGGCCCAGGGGTGTCACGGTGTGTACCTATCTAACGCCAGGAAACAAGCCGGATGGAGGAGAAGAAGTGTGAATACAACCCAGTTCAAAGTTCAGCACAGGAACGAAATATTGGGGTGCCCGTCAGCCCTAAAATGATATGGCCTCATAGCCTCAAGACAGGAATAGCACGTTGCACCACGCGCAGGGCGACGAAGGTTACGGTTTCTTAATAGATTCTCTCATTGAGTCACTGACCGAACTCCTTTTCGGGGCGACGAGCCCGAGAAGCCAAGGCTTCCTCCGACGGGCTGTGTCGATGGTCTATGACTCTGACGAAAAAAAAGGCTGACTTTGAAGGATGCAGTTCGTTTAGCGAGCGAAAGAGGACATGGAGATGGGAAGATGATGGCCCGGGAGCTGAACATAAATTTGTATATAAAGAACGCGTCGTAGATGTATTTGATCGGTTTGGAAGAACAAAAGAAACAGCAAACAGCAAACTTGTGAAGAAGTTCTCTACTATTCCCTTCTATCCTCCTTTGTTTTGTTACATCCTCCTTTGTTTTGTTACTTTTGTAACTTGTTCCTTTGCCTTAGCTTCGCTGAGAAGAGCGGCAGGTCCAGGATCAGAGTCAGAAACACGTCGAGGCCAGCTGGACAAGCTATACAGTTCTTAAACGCGGCCTCATGTCGTCATTCGTCGCCAAGTTGGTGTCGGGTGCGTTGCCGCTGTTTGGAGGTCTCACTCTCGAGCAGACAAATGGGTATGTGAGACGGTTGCCGATGATGTCTGTGTCTGCTGTGAACAGTGGCACTGCATGCTGCATGAAGAAGCCTCGAAAAGGTGGTCCGTGGAAAGGCAATGTCGAAAGGATCATGTATGCTGATGCGTCTGTGTAGCAACTGGACTTCGTGGCAGGGATTGTCCGGTTCAGCACCACCCGTGCCTGGTATAGAGGTAGGCAATGCGTTGCTTCCGTCTTCATTCCTCTCTTTCGTTTCAATTTCCATTTCTGAACAGAAGTTGGCATTTCAGTTCATGTACTAACATCCTTTATAAATGTCTAGTCCAGCCTCAAGAGAGCCCCTGCCGAATACAAGGGTGACACTGTATACCAGGCCACGCCCTATACCGGCGTCACGAGAAAGTACCACTTTGATGTGACGAGGACGTTTCTGTCGCCAGATGGCTACCGGAAGCCCATGATTGCCATCAACAACCAGTTTCCGGGACCTTTGATCGAGGCCAACTGGGGGGACTGGATCGAAGTCAGCGTCACCAATTCGATCAAGGAGCCAGCGGATGGCACGGCCATACATTGGCATGGGCTTCTGCAGCACGAGACGCCGTGGTACGATGGCGTTCCCGGGGGTAAGTCGACCTGTCTTGTGCTTTTTTTTTCTTGTTTAGAATTCTGCGTCGCTCCCATCATCGTCGCCGGTTTGTCGGGTACGACGATGATGCAAACCGTTGATTGACGGCGGACGCTCGTTTATGGCCTAGGTAGCTAACACAATCATGCAAATGAATTCAGTCTCGCAATGCCCCATCGCTCCTGGGTCAAACTTTACCTATAGATTCCAAGCCGACCATGTCGGCACGACCTTTTACCACTCCCACTACAGCGCGCAGATCTCGGCGGGGGCATTCGGGCCCATGGTCTTTCACGGCCCCAAGTCGCAGCCGTATGACATTGATCTAGGCCCTGTTCTGCTCAACGATTGTAAGTCTTCCTTGAATACACCAGTTTTGTATGCATTCCACTGACCAGCTCGTTCCTCTTCCTTGATGAAACATTAGACTTCCACACCTCGTATGAGACCCTTGTAGAAGGCATCATGGGCGTCACAGGCGTGAATCGCAAGCCCGCCTTTTCAGATAACAACCTCATCAACGGCAAGATGAACTATGACTGCTCGCTGGTCAAGGACGGTACTCCGTGTGTGAGCAACGCCGGTGTATCCAAGTTCAAGTTCACCCCGGGCAAGAAGCACCTGCTGCGCATCATCAATGGTGGCTCTGCCGGGCTGCAGTACTTCAGTGTCGATGAGCATGAGATGGAGGTGATTTCAATGGACTTTGTGCCCATCAAGCCGTACAAAACAAACTACATTACTCTGGGGGTATGTTTTCCCTTTGCTTCAAATGAGAGTCCCATCAGTCGGACAAGACGAGGCCCATGACTTTCTCGGATCTCCCCATGGCTGTGAACGTCGAGATGCTAACACAAGCTGAGCAGGTCGGCCAACGGACTGAAGTCATTGTACGCGGCAAAACGGACAAAAAGGCCACATCCCAAGGGTACTTCATGCGCGCGAACCTCTCCACCATTTGCGCCCTTCCACGACAGCCCCATGGCCTCGCCGCCATCTACTACTCCGACGCGGACTTCCGAGCCAACAAGACGCCCAAGAGCAAAGCCCAAGTCTTTTCCGAGAGCCGTCTTGGATGCGCCAACGAGCCTCTCGAGTCAACGGTTCCATTGCACGCCTCCCGCGTCAAAACACCAGACAAGGTGATTCATCTCCAGATCGAGGATTCGGTCAACGCCACAGGCAACGAGGCCTATCTCATCAACAACCAAACATTCCGCATCAACTACAACCAGCCCGTAATCAAGCTCGCCAATGAAGGCAACTTCAGCTACCCAAGCAATCCGGAGTGGAACATTATCAACACGGAAAAGGCGCGCGTCGTACGCGTCATATGGGAGAACCAAAAGTTCGACCCCAAAAATCCCATTCTGTACAACCTCACGTTTGCGCATCCGATGCACATGCACGGACATGACTGGCAGGTTCTTGCGTCCGGCTTCGGCGAGTGGGATGGCAAGGTGACGAATGGGCGGAATCCGCTCCGTCGGGATACGCATATTCTGCCGCCAAATGGCCACTTGGTGATGCAGTTTGAGACGGACAATCCGGGGATTTGGCCCTTCCATTGCCATGTGGCGTGGCATGCGAGCGCTGGTCTTCTGGTGAATATCATGGAACAGCCGCTGAAGTTGAAGAAGCGGCGTGAGATTCCTGGCGTGATGGAGCAGACATGTCGGGATTGGAATGAGTGGTCGTCGAAAAACGTGGTGCCCCAGATTGATAGTGGGCTGCGTTTGTAGATTGTAGATTGTAGGTACCTATGTACCTAATAAGGTATTTGTCGGGTTGTCATTGGGCCATTTTTCTGTTTGCAATAGATTTCATTGCATGGCTATTTAGATGCGAGATTCTTATAGAGTGTATATTAGATATAGAGTGTATATGTAGATATAGATGCACACACGCGTTATTTCGATATTTCCACGGTATTGCGCATTGGACCAGAATCTCGGCAAATCGGTCTTGTTGCACAAAAGATTGGGCGCGCTTTGTATACCCCTATATACCCTGCGATAGGTCTTGACTCTTGACTGTTGTGCTTTTCTCTTTCTCAACCCTTCCACTACGAATACCGCGCATCACGCCCTACCTACTTTCGCACAGCTTCAACGCCTTCAATGCAGCTTAAAAGAGAGAGAATGAAAAACAGCGTTCAACGAGAGTGACGATGCGCGAGAGTGCAAGGGTCTAGCAGAGGTCGGAGAGCTGGCTGCGCGGGAAACCGCGTCAGCGGGATTATATAAGACGCCTTTGCTGACATTGACTTTTATCGTTTTCCCTCTTTTTCCCTCTTTCTCTCTGTCTTTCTATCCTTCCGTGAATCGATACATAAATCCAAGGACCTATCTATTTTTCTCATTCACTGCTTTCCCGTTCATCGCGCATCGCGACCCTGACTCATTTGACCGCCAACGTAACATCAATCAAAGCATGGCTCTCGTTCTACTCACTGGTCCGTCAATTACCTCTCCCAACTTGTAGCTTGCGCGCAAGGACTAACAAAATTTTAATGCTTTGATTCGCAGGCGGTTCCGGCTTCGTTGCTTGTAAAGTTTATCCCAGCTTGACTCAACAAATCATCTTCGAATTTTCGTATTACTGATCATATCTACCTATATAGCTCACATTCTCAACATCCTCGTCGAGCGAGGATACCGAGTCATCACCACAGTGCGTTCAGAAGACAAGGCCAAGAAAATCGCGGGTGCCTTTCCCGATGGCCAAGTTCAGGTCGTGATTGTGCCAGACATTGCGGCAGAGGGAGCCTTTGATGAAGTGGCCAAGACGGCTGGGCTGGAATACGTGCTTCACAGTATGTGCCAAGAACGAAATAGGCCAAGCAAGCTCTTTGTTGCACCTTGAAAACTTTGCCCACTGGTTCTCAGAAACTAATCATTTACAGCGGCTTCGCCATTCCACTTCAACTGGTCGGATGCAAAGACTGAATTGCTCGATCCTGCCATTAGCGGCACTCGATCGATCCTACAGTCCATCCACGCCTATGCGCCGCAAGTCAAGCGCGTCGTCATCACAAGCTCCCTCGTGACTATGCTTACACCAGGATCCATCCAAGACTCATCCAAGGTTTTTGACGAATCTGACTGGAATCCCATTACTTATGAGCAGGGTCTTACGGGCGACAAGGCCTCCGCGTACCGGGCATCCAAGACCGTCGCCGAGCGATCAGCCTGGCAATTTGTCGAGGAGGCGCGGCCGCAATTCGACATCACCACGCTGTGTCCACCGCTCGTCTTCGGACCGGTCGCGCACCAGCTCAGAACGCTCGAGGAAATCAACACGTCGAATCAGCGCTTCGTAGATATCCTGCAAGGCAAATGGAAGACGGAGATTCTGGCTGGCTTGGGAGTCAATTTCTTCGTCGACGTGCGCGACCTGGCCTTTGCGCATGTGGCAGCCATGGAGATACAAGAGGCAGGGGGGAAGCGCTTTCTCTGCTCGGGTGGGAAATTCTGCAACCGCGAGATTGCCGATGCTGTTCGTGCGGCGTTTCCGCAGCTGGGTGAGGTTCTTCCTCTGGAAAGTGTGCGTGGAGGTGAATACCCGGATGTCATGCCCGCGTGCGACACGTCCAAGGCGACCAAGATCTTGGGGATCAAGTGGACTGGGATGGACAAGTGCGCCGTAGATACTATTGGTAGCCTACTTGCTGTTGCGTCTTAGATGATCATGCAGAACTACCTTCTTTCTAGCTGCTGTTTCAAACTAGTTCGCTTAACTCTAAATTGCGACCTCGATTAGCTGTGAATATATTCCCTTGAAGATGAAGATGAAGATGAAGATGAAAGACTATCCCTCCAAGCCCTCCCGAATCCTCGGACGACTTGCGGCTGCCGGCCAGACGACCCATTGCTCTGTCGTTGAGCAGGTCATCCAAGACCAAATGGTAAGTGGCAATCCCGTCCAGCATTTCAGTCCGACACGGCTCGACTCGGCTTGTCTTCCGTACCTGTCTACCCAGAATGTCGCCGCCACATACATTCTGTAAAAGAGGTTTTCGAATCTGCGAACTCTATTTTTAGTCCATGTGTCGCATGAAGAGATCTCCCCTCCCGTGCGTGCTAGGACAACCCCCCAACCCCCCCCCCCCCTCCCGAGTTAGGACCCAAGGAGTGGGAGCTGTTTCTCAAAACGGCCCGTACGCTTGGCCGCTAGGCGGGAAAAAGTAAGATTGAGAAACGTGACGGCCAAGGAAGGAATCCAATATGTGTTCCCGCATTGTATGTATCGTGGAGAAAAGTCATTGTTGTCATAGACTCGTTCACGCTTAAATCTTATGGTACGGAACAAGAGACGTACAGACGGAGTACCTAATGTATTGCCAGTCTGCCACGGTGATTGGCGCCTCTGATATGTACACATATATGTACCTAAAATTGCACAAGCGAGACAACACCCCTGGCTATAAGAAAGTCGGGATTCGGATCTGTCTACTTCCGCATACCCTGTCACGGCGTGATCCTTCCCTCTCCCCTTGCACGAGCGGTACACAACGATATGTAACTCGATATGCTATCATAGTCCGTTCATGATGGAAGTAAGCTCCCCCTGGAGCTAAGGTCTGGGCCGCTCGTTGCCAAACGAGTTGCTGTTTTTGACCGCCTCCATGCCGGGCGACACCCATCGCCGTGAGTCTAATATCGGACCGGCTTCATCGGGATTCGGGGTAAGCAGGCGATCACTACCTATACCGTCTCAACTAGCAGATTGCACGATGGCCCATCTGTTTGACAAGCCTCCTTGAATCCGGGCTCCATAGCAGGGACGATAGGTAGCCAGAAGAGGTACCCCGCGACGATTTGTGTCCGAAACGCACTGATCGATAACTCAAGGGACGTTGTTGGCTGGCATCCTTGCTATACATACCTGCCCGCACTCTTGGCGAAACAGATGGCAATGCCGGGTGAGATATGCCGGTCTGGTATGTACAGAGTGCAAACATATGGAAATTGTCATACCGAATCCCCGGTCTTTCGTCTTGGCAGGGGTCCCGTGGGTACTATGCAGGGTCGGACGCCCGCAAGTTGAAGTCGGATACCACGCCCTCCCTTTTTTTGTGACACCCTCGTTGCACTCTCCGTCGCACTCTCCATTACACAAAGAGAGGAAGCTTCATATGGCTCTGATGAAGATTCTTGTACTTACACAACTCGTACGATCGGTCGCATTCCTTCGATAGGATGGCCTGATGTGAAAACACGTACATACACGCATATCGAGCTTACTTACGTTTTGCGCCCATGGTGAGCGCCTTGCAGCTCCGGGGTACATAGCACAAAGTATCGATTCCAGAGGTCCAAGTTCGGATTCCGAGTCTAGACTCTAGAGCCCAGAGTCCGCTACCCTAGTTCATCCGCAATCTTACACGCGTTGCGTTGTTGTCGCGGAATCAAATCCCATGTCGAAGCCGCCTCATCTTGCCTTGATGACTCTTCGCCGCCTTTTGCTCGGGCAGCTCGGTAGAGTGCGGGAACTCTCCTGTCTTACTCTGCGCCCCGCCGAACGACAGCCGGGCTGACATCTTGCGGGCTTATATTTTTTTGTCTCACGTTTCCCCCTTCCGTTGGTTTTACTTTCCATTCCGGCGCTCTCCATTTTCGCCTTCTTGTGTGACCGATTTCGCCGCGACGGAACAAGATTGTAATTTGCACTGTGTGCAACATATCGCGGCCCGTTTGACGTTTGACATTCTTACCGCATAACTCAATCGTCTGTCTACGGAGTATGCCGCTGCTTCAGCCCCTAGGAACTTGGCTTGGACTCGGTCAGTAAGCGCATTAGATTGAAAGAGAACTAAAAAGGGTGTTATCTTTTGTTGATGCGTGAGGGTTTGCTAGGAGTTGTCCGTCCCCTGAGTCCTCGCTTCTCAAACTTGATAGAGAGTCGAGACTTTTTCAATACTTGAGAAAAAAAATTGGTGTTGTCACTCCTCTTCATTAGTATAACGGAAGTTTCTAGACACTCTTTTCGCCTCACAATAGTCATCGCTATGAAGGCAAATGATCAGATCATGGCTGGGTGCAAGATACCGCTTCTTGAGCCCGCGACAGTCAAAGTTGCCTTGGCGGCGGTACGTTTCTCGCCCCCTGTATTATGGCCAATGCCAGGTGCATGCGTCAGGCGATGAAGGAATAGTAAAAGAGAAAATTGGAACATCGAAACGAAGCTTGAAAAGGCAAGGACGCTGACGAGCCCCAGGATCAAGTCACGCAGCAGCACATCTTGCGCAGTCGTGACGACATTCGCAGCATCCTGTCCTGCAATGGCTCCGACACGCGCCTCATGGTGATTGTCGGACCGTGCAGCATTCACGACGTAGACGAGGCTATCGAGTATGCCTCGCTCCTTTCCAAGGCTGCGGAGCTGCATCGTCATGAACTCTTCATCGTCATGCGTGTCTATGTGGAAAAGCCTCGATCAACAGTCGGATGGAAAGGCCTGGTCCATGAGCCGGACTACGCTGCGCCGACGCGGTCCATAAGTAAAACACTCAAACCATTCGTTTCATCCTCAGACCGCAGCAGCCAGCCTGAGCTCAACAAGGGCGTCCTCCTATCGCGCAAGGTCATGCTCGATGTGGCTCAACGAGGCCTCCCCGTTGCCACGGAGCTGCTCAACCCGCTCCTCGCGCAGTACTTTGACGACATAACCTCTCTGGGCGTCATCGGTGCGCGGACGACCGAGAGCCAAACGCACCGCGAGCTGGCGAGCAGCATGCCTATGCCCGTGGGCTTCAAGAACGGTACCGATGGCAGCCTCAAGGTCGCCACGGATGCCATGACCTCGGCGTCTCATTCGCACACCGTTGTCGGTTTCGATGACCACGGCCACATGGCGTACCACATGAGCGCCGGTAACCCAGACACCTTTGTCATTCTCCGAGGCGGAAGCGATGGGCCAAACTTTGATGCTGAGCACGTTGCGAGCGCACATGCCGAACTCCGCCGCGCTGGCAGGACGCCGGCCGTTGTAGTTGACTGCAGTCACGGAAATTCCATGAAGGACTATCGCAACCAGGCTGTGGTGGCTGCGTGTCTGGCCGATCAGATTGCCAGTGGCGTTCCTATCAAGGGCGTCATGATCGAGAGCAACATCCACCAGGGGCGACAGGACGTGATCGAGGATGCGGCTACGGGCCAGAGACGTGCCAAGTACGGTGTGAGCATTACCGATGGCTGCATCGGCTGGCAGGAGACATTGACGATTCTCGGCGAGTTGGCGGCGGCGGTCAAAATTCGACAGCAGAAGCTGGGTATGGCTGTGGTGAACACAACGTTGCAGGTTGATTGTGAAAAGTCTAGGATGACGCAACAGGTCACTGAGGTTGCTGTTTAGTGGGGTGTTTGCCTATTCGGGTTTGAGCCCGGTCTTTGACCTTTTACCTAGGTACCTATGTAGGTATGTATGTAACATGTTCCAGTTAGGTACCTCCTCTTTCGGGTTTCCTGTCCAGGCACTGGGCACTGGGCAGAGAAGGCGCGATCTTAGTTTCTGGATTTTTATTTAATATACTCAAGCATCATTATCTGCCTCTCTTCATTGCCCTTTTGGCCGGCGTAGGCTTTGACTTTTCTGATGGAGCCAAAGACTGGCCTCTCGAATACATAATGAAAGCCCAGCTTTTTCCAGCCAGAACGAGAGTTACCCCTAGTACCTAATCGAATATGTACAACACATAGTTACCAGTTGCCGAGACAACACATACATACTCTGCTCCAGAAGATTTGTCTTTGATCACGACTCACAATTTATTAGGGGTCTTTGCCTCTTGGGGCCCTGCATGTAATTACAACAGCGATAGGTACCCACGCAATGCAGTCACGTGACAAGTTATAACCGCGAGTCGCCGTAGGTACCTAACGTCATTGAGGAGCAAATCTATTTTAGCGATTTGTTCATGTTTCTTCCACAAACATGTCTCTAGCAAATGCTCCTTTCCAATCCTTGTCTCTCTTCCACACACTTGACAGCCCACAATCTACCGACGCAACGATCAAAGAATGAAACATATCTAAATAACATGATCCTAACACGAAAGACAAAACATGCTCAGGCGAGCAGACGTGCATCTAAACAAGGACACCCCTTCCACCAGTTATGACTTGGTCGAATCCTGCCTTGTTCACGTCCTTGCCCCGGAGAGCTTTGAACTTTTGCTCAATCCACGCGCCGCTCGTGACAGGTGTCTCATCCATGCCCTCTTCAACGATTCGAGGCAGTAGAGGACTGGCAGCGCCTCGCAGCACCGCGTGATCTTCGGGTCTCGCCAGATACGCCATACTATACCGCTCCGGCATGGCACATCCGGCCACGGGCCCGACGCGATGCAAAGCACTTTTCAGCAGACCGTTGCTCATCATGGTAAGACAGTCGCCGACATTTACGATGGCGTGTCCTGGTTTCGGCACCACGTACAGCCAGTCGGACTCGTTATACTCGGTGCGCTTCTGAGACACATTCACGGGCAGCACCTGCAGACCCGGTACGTCGGAAAAGACAAAGGTCAGGCTGCCCATGTCGGTGTGAGGCGTCTGTGGGACACCAACAGGGCTAGTATTGGCATGATACTTGAGTAGGCGTAGAAGATCTGGCGACGGACGATCGAGGCCTTGGAACTCTTCAAACCGCTGACCGTCAGGAATCAAGAGTGACGTTGACAACGAGCCCATGATGGTGTGAGTGGCGCGGTTGAGAAAGCGAATCAAACTGCGCAGCTGGTCTTGGTGCGCCGCAACGAGAGGCGGATGCGGGAAAGCCTCACCAGAGAGCTGCAAAAGACCGTTTCGGGGAAGCTGTAGGAAGCGCAATCAGCTATGAATACACTCATTCATAAATGAAAGATGAAGCGCAATAGCGGACGGGGGTTAAACAAACCGCCCAACTTTCGAACCCGTCACCTCTGCCATCCTTGGAAGTGATGTTTCGCCCCTTGGGTTTATACCCGTTCAACTTCAGCCTAGACACCTTATCCACATCAAATAGACTCTTCACTTCGTCAGGATACCGAAACAGCTCCTCCGACATGTCAAAAATGTCGCGTACACAGTCTAGTATGGTGACATGGTCCGGATGCGTCAGGTCGAGGTAAAAGAAGCCATCCTCGACACAAGTCTGTAGAAGGGAGAGGTTCTCTTTGATGGATCCATGTTCGAGATGGTGTAGAGAGATGGTGCGAAGCGATGCCAGCTTCTCAGCAGGTAGCGCAATGAGGGGAGACGCAGGCGTACTAAGAGAGTGCATTTTTACAACCACGGGTGTCTGCAAAGACGAATGGTACGGCGGGAGGTATGCGTGATAGAAAGAAATGATGTTCAAGTGATCCAACTATGAGGTATGTTCGTGTATGGCCAGGAGTTGTTCTCATAAAAGGTAGCACGAAGTTTGACAGAGACAAGGCGTAAGTAAGTACATAAGAGGAAGAGGGCAAAGGCCGCACGACGCTTATTGATAAACATGGCATTCTGCAAGACTTGCTTTGCTCCCTCCACCAAGCGTTCTCATTTTGGCTATCAGTGAAGCAGCCAGACGCACTCTGGATTCATACTGTGTCGCACACACTGTCTTATTCCGCCCTACGGGGCGATGAGGCTCGGTCAAATTGACTTGGCTGCCTCGGGCGGCTGTCTGAGAAGTACTCCGTATGTAGGCAGGCAATGATAAGTTGTTCAACACACCACATCGAACTAACCCAAAACGGAATTGTGCATCATTGTGCCTCAAATCAAGACTCACATGCATTTCTTCTCTTTTTTTTTTAAACAGTTCGAGATTAAAGTTAATTCCATTCTGGGCTTAGTTCTCTGGATCTTGCCATTTACATACTCTGCTGCAAGTCGCCAGTTGCTGGCCAGAGCGTTATCGAGACCACGCGGACAAGATCGGAACGCAGTCTGGGGCGCAGTATGTCCATAGTTCCACGAGCTAAAAGCCTTCGTCAGCATCGCCCGGATCGAAAAAGAAAAAATAAGAAGAAAAGAGCCGAAACGCTTTACTTGCTCCGCGAGTTTCGGATGCCACGCCGCCTCGTTGAGGGATCGCTGGAGACTGCATAATGGCGCCTGGCCGATGACATGTGGCATTGTGTACCATGTTGTTCAACGCATGTCAATCTATTGTATGTAGTATTGGGGTTCAATGGTCATTGTGGTCCCATAACTATGTCGTCAGCAAGAATGTAAGATACTGGGCAGCGTTACTCAGATCCTTCATGTTGATATCCTATCGCCCTATGCCCACCCCACCCCCTTGCGCACACCGCTACTAGGAGGGACGGGAGGCGGGACCGCCCTTGCTGGTGGGCCCACTCTCCTCCGCACCCCCCCCTCGGTCCGTACAGGTACCGATGTACCTAGGTACCTATATGCCCGGCTGGAATTTGCTGGTAGGGGTAGGATTTCCAACGCAGTCACTGTCATACAACCTATTGATCGGTAACCCATGGTACCATTGAGTTTATTCCTTTTGATTCTGCTTTGCCTCGTCTTACTGCGGCAATGGGATTATCTCTTTGGGCACGAGTTTTTGTATTTTGCCAGCGTGTTCCCATCCTCTCATCAGCCAGGATGAGTTGCACAAGTATACGCAGCATCGTTTCCTTACAAGTTCTTCTTTCGCTCTGTCCAGGCCATTTCTCCTCACTTTCTATCTCGTCCAGACCCTTTCAGAAATAAGTGAGACATTGACGAAACATACCTCAAAAAACAAATACCTTTGTCATGGCTTCTTCGCAGCAGCATTCCTCCATCGACCGCACAGAGCAGGCAACAGAGCCCACACACAATGTTCATAGTGGACAGCAGACTGGCTCCGACTACTGGTGGCTCACCAGTGGCCACGACCTCGCTCATCTGATGCAAGAGGCCAACTATCCGGACCACGTCGCGCGAGAATTTCTCTCGTATTTCCGCCAGAATATTTGTTCTCAGCTCGGGGATGAGGTTACGCCTGCCTCCAAGAAGAGTGGCCTGGGATGGGACGGCTCGCCGTTCGAGTACAGTATTGAGCTCAAGAGCACTGGCCCCTCGCAAACGGTTCGGTTCGGCGTTGACTTGGCCAACCTGAAAGCGCCTCCTGCCGATGGTGACGAGGTCGATGGTGAGGGCGTCTTGTCCACATCTGGCACACGCAAAGTAGTCGGGACTTTGGCTGGCAAGGCGATCGACTTTGACGACACCTGGTACCGCTCTCTGCTCAAATTCTTTGACCAGTCCCAGCAAACCAAGGAGAGGCAGCTCGAGCTCGCGGCCCAGGTTGGCCATCAAACTCCCATCGTGGTTGGATTTGACATTCAACCAAAAGCGGCACCATCAACTCTTGGAAAGAATGGCGAGATTCAGACCCTGCCTGCCATGGCAAAGGTCTACTTCCCACCTTGCCACACTGCCGCAGCCAGAGGCCAAACGCGCTGGCACACAATCTGCGATGCCATTCACCAACTGCCCGACATTTCTGCCAAGTATCCCATCCTGCTTGAGTCTCTCAAAATGATTGATGATTACCTGGCCACCAAGCCTGACAGCTGGAAAGAGGGTGCCCGCTACCTCGCCACGGACTTTGTGTCTCCCGAAAAGTCCCGCCTCAAGATCTACCTGCGCTATCCTGGGAACTCATTCGATGAGATATGGGACTTCTTTACCCTGGGAGGACGCATCCCGGCTCCCGAGCACAACAAGGTCATGTTCCAGGATCTCATGGCTCTCACTGGACCCAGCGACGAGGCAGGCAACGGCAGATCCCACACGGTAAACCCGGACTTGGACTACACCAACTTCCGCCGCAAGATGACGTGTATCTACTTCTCTCTCTCGAACAAGAATCGCACCCCGGGGCCCAAGATTGGGATTTACCCGGCAAACTTTGCAGCCAGCGATGGGGTCATTGCTCGAGGCCTCGACAAATGGCTCCAAAAATATGACTGGCCGGTGCCCAAGCGGTCTTTTGAGGAACAGCTGAAGAGCGTATTGTATGTTTTTCCCCCTTGATTTACCCCTGCATTCTGTTTCCAAGGCACGTAATTGTATGAATATGCATGAAGACGCCGAGACGGTTACATGTCTGAACGATTGCGTAAGATCCGCTGTGTCATTCATGCTAATCATTCTTAACAGCACACATCGCAGTTTGGATGAAAAGACGGGTCTTTTTACCTTCATCTGTTTGGGTAGGAAGGAGGATCCCACCAAGAATGACTTAAGCATGCAGATTTATCTTGCGCCGGAGCTCTACGCGACCCCCCGGGACTGGCAGACGGGCAGGGATGAATGGAAACAGGGTGCCTAGAACTTAGAGATGGTATAAATGATACTTCTGTAGTTTGTTCTTGAAATGGAATAAAGAAGATGCAGTCAAAATATGGAGCACCCTGTATGCCTGATTTGCTAGGTCTCGCTGCATCTGTTGATAATTGAGAGTCTGGGCCTCTGATGGAACCAATCGGTCCTGGATCGTCGTACAAAGAACTCGTTAGTGGAACTATATTACTCGCTATGGCTACCTAGTTCAGGACAATGACAATAATGTTTCTTGGTGCTTACTGTCCGTAGAACTCGTACAAGTCAATTCTTACATTTCGCCTATTCTCCACTCACAATGTCCGAAAGCCCTAACCCGTTACCCTTCCATCTTATCTAAGCTTCTTCTCGAAGAGGTCAGCCGGATTCCCATGTAACTTTCAATCACATCTTACATGATCATGCACACCCCCTCCCCTGGCCTATACCTCATATGCTTATTTCAGGGCTTACCCGCCACACGCCTCAATTGCGACAAAGATGACGCGGATACGGGCGGGAAGCTCGGCCGTGAAACGTGGCAAAGCCAATCTCCAACGCATCAATTCCTTGCTTTCCCACTCCTCCTTTGATTATTGATATGGATGCCAAAGGTCAAGCCCATTGGCGCATCGTTCGTAGAAGAATAACCCGTGCAATAGCTGGCTTTACCTTTTGATAGTGGGGCAGGGTATTGGGGCTGAAGGCTGATGACACTTGTGACTGTCCTTCTCGATAATGTTCAAAAGGTTGTGAATAAGTTTCTCGATGATACTTGGAAAAAGAAAAGAACAAGATCATCCACGAATAGCAAAAAAATACGGATTTGGCGACCCTTTGTCACAGACACAAAAACGTGCTCAGGCGCATAGAGCAATGGATTCAGCGGTCGAAACCCAGGAAATATGGACGCTTAGTCAATTATTTCACCAAAGAGCGATTGACGAAGATCAAACTCCACTGCTCGCATTCCCCAGATCAAGGGATGGAGTTACCGACTTTGAACGCCTTTCCGGCGCGGCCTTGTATCGCTTCATAAACGGTGGCGCAAAGGCTCTTGTAGAGAGGGGATTCCCCGTCTTGGTTCGTCCTCTCTGGCCTCCTTCGGTCATCATTCGCTCCCATGCGAGTTGCCCGATCGTCAATTTTCTGAAACGAAACTAATGCCGAGAAATTTTTCTTCTCTCTCTGTGATTTTAGGATCCTGATGAGCGTATAGTCGTCGGAGTTTGCTCCCCGACCGATTTGGACTACCTCGTCACGATATTCGCTCTCATCAAACTTGGGTATATCCCGATGCAAATCTCGCCTCGTCTCGCCCCCCGCGCCATGGTAGACCTGTTGAAGTTGGTGCAGAGCCCTGGACGGGATAAGAAAAAAACAGTTTTGCTGTGCGGTGAAGGTCTTTCTCTGGAGAAGCTACACTCTCTGCGTCAAGATCTGGAGCTGCACTCGCTGCTAACGAGGGAGGAATACGACCAGGATGTCGATGAAGTACACGTACCGAACATGAATGATGCCGAGAGATATGATCGCCAATGCATCATCCTACACAGCTCGGGCTCGACTGGCCTCCCCACGCCCATCGACTACAGTCATCGGAAGCTCTTGGCCGCAGCTGCCTACGCACAAGATGCGACGGCTTTCATCACATTGCCCTTCTCTCACGCCCTTGGCATGATGTCCTACATGCAGGCTTTTGCCAAGCGCAGGACAATGTTTGCCATGAGCGGCCACGTGCCTCAGACTCACGTTACCGTAACCGCCGCACTCACGGAAGCGAAGCCGGACATTGTGTGGACAGTTCCTTATGTGCTGAAACTGCTGGCAGAACAACCCGCGGGGGTCGAAGCTCTGAGAGGATGTCGTTTTGTGAGCAGCGGAGGAAGCAGGCTCCCGGATGATGTGGGCGATTTCTTAACGGAGCGAGGCGTTCATCTCGGAATGCAATTTGGATCGTGAGTATTAGTTTTCCATTCGCAGTTTTTCCTGCTCTTCTTTCATTTCTTTCTTCGTTTCTTTCGCTCATAGCATTCTAATCACAACCTCTTTTATTCCTGGCTGCTTGTTTTCGTTTCTCATTTCCATCGCTAACATGGAGGCTTTCCAGAACAGAGACAGGCCTGCTGATGAGCTCCGCATACAGACCGCGGGAGGACAAGGCGTGGAACTACCTCAGGCCGCCTCCCCATGTCGTTCCTCACATACGGTTTGAGCTCGTCGACCAAGGCCAATACGAGTGCGTGGTGCTTGCCGGCCACAAGGGGAAAACCATGTCCAACTCGGATCAGCCAGAACCGAACTCGTGGCGCACAGGCGACCTCTTCGAGCCGCACCCCCAGATCCCCAATGCATGGAAGTTTGTCTCCCGAATGGACGACCGCATCGCGCTCATCAATGGGGAGAAAGTGCTGCCTCTCCCCTTTGAGAGCCGTGTCAGGGCGCATCCGCTGGTCAGAGAAGCCGTCATGTTCGGCATCGATCGGGAAGTACCGGGTCTGCTGCTGTTCAGGGCTGTGGACGTGCAAACGGATGGACGACGAGTAAGCGATGAAGAGTTTGCTGGCCTTGTTTGGCCTGCGGTGATAGAGGCAAATAGCCAAGCGGAGTCCTTTTCTCAGGTGATGCGGGAGATGGTCGTCGTTGTGCCCGAGACGCGCGAATGCCCCATGACGGACAAAAACTCTATCAAGCGGGCGCAAGTCTATCGCGAATTTGAAAAGGAAATTGAAGCCGCCTACCAGGCCGGGCTGCACGGCAGAGCGCAATGTCTGCAACTATCAGAGTCGGCTCTGGAGGATTGGATCGTTGATGCGGTTCGATCGCAGGGATTCGCGATCCCAGATGCCTGTGCCGACTTCTTTTCCGCGGGTATGGACAGCTTGCAGGCCACTCGTCTTCGGGGAAAAATTCTGCGCAACATTGATCTTGGGGGCCATGAGGAGCAATGCACGGCCATGATCGCGTTCGAGTGCGGCAACGCCCGGAATCTGGCGGAGAGGCTATGCGCAATTCGCACTGGAATTGGCCACCAGAAGAGACAATTGAATGAGGCCGCGATGGAGATGCAAGCTTTAATTGAAAAGTATTCCAGGTTTTCTTCTGTTCCTCCCAAGCCCAAGGTCGCAGAAAACGTAAAAAAGTCGGATTCAAAAGTCGTGGTGAGTGCGTGATCGAGCCCAATATAGCACACACTGCTGCCCGGAATTTTGGCTGACCGACTGAATGCCTTTGTTTTTCTTGGCTCTGTCTTTTAGGTGCTAACCGGCGCAACGGGCTTCCTCGGATCTCATATTCTCGCCGCACTGATAGCGTCGAAGAAAGTACACAAGATATACGCCCTGATTCGCCCACATCACAGAGTACCCGATGCCGCGGTCGCCTTGTCCCAGCTAGCTGCTGCCCTACAAAATAAAGGATTCGCAGGCTTGCCGCTGGACAAGGTCATCTGCGTCCACCATGATTTGACCAGGGCGGACAACCTCGGTATCGAGCCACCGCATCTCTATGAAGCCCTCAAAAAAGAGGCTACGCACATCATTCACTGTGCGTGGGCAGTCAACTTTACGATAGCTCTTCCCGCATTTGAGCCGCAGATTGCAGGCTTGCATAACCTGCTTTCCCTCTGCATGCAGTCCAACAACCGAGTATGTCTCCAATTCTGCTCCTCAATCGGAGTCGCCCAGGCGATTCAGGGCCCCGTAGTGATCCCGTCCAGTGCTATGCCATCCCTTGACACGGGGGGGGAGCTCGGCTATGCACAGTCCAAGCTCGTAGGGGAGCGTATAATCGAGTCAGCCGTAAAGAATCATGGTCTTTCCGCCATGGTTTTGCGAATTGGTCAGATTGTCCCGGGCCGACGGCGGGGCGCAAAGCTCTGGAATCCAAGCGAGGCCATTCCACTCATGATTCGAGCCGCGATGCAAGGGAAAGGCTCGATTGAATCTCTGCCCATTTTGTGTCCTGGTCGAGATGTGTGCGACTGGATCGAGGCCGACACGCTGGCCGATACCGTGGTGCAGCTTGCTGGTTTGGATGCCGTCGAGGGAGACGACGCAGATTCGTGTGGCGGAAGCAGTGGTAGGGACAGGGACAGCGTATTCTATAATCTCGTTAATCCTCGTGCCTTTTCCTGGAAAAATGACCTCCTACCCGCCCTACGCGACGCGGGGCTCGTTTTCGACATCCTTTCCTGGCAAGACTGGCTTGATCGTCTGGCAAGTAGCACCGACGAGTTATCGCTTAACCCCAGCAAAAAGCTGTTGGGCTTCTGGACGAAGCAGACGCAGCGTGAGGGTCCTCTCCGGTTTGACACGACTGTCTCTGAAGCAGCGAGCCCAGCGTTCAGGCAATCGTTGCGCGTGCTGGATGGAGGGTTCATTGGGCAGATTGTGGACGCCTGGAGGAGGGTAGTCTGAGCTGAAGAGAAGAACCCGTTTGAAATCTGTAAGAGAAATGTATAGAATCAATACTCCGTAATTCCTGCGTCTTCGTCTACATGCCAATGTGCAAAGAAAATAGAAGATGTGCGCCCGTCTGTGTTTGGATTTGGACAAAGTGGGAACCGATTTTGCTACCGGGTAGGTACCTACCTACCTACGTACCAGCTCCAGCCTCCCTCCTCCACTTTCAAGTTCCACCATCTTGCACCTCCGTCGTCACCATCCAGCACCAACATTGAATTTGCAAGACACACACACTCAACCCTTCAGCTCCCCCGCCCACCATGGCCAGTAAGGTTGACCGCATTGTCGCTCGGCTGCAAGAAAAGATCTCCCAAGGCGACTACTACGAAGCGCAGCAGCAGACCCGCGTCGCCGCCTCGCGATACATCAAGACCAAGAACTGGGATGCGGCAGTCGACATCCTCGCCAATGTGGCTCAGTCGCTACTCAAGGCCGGCCAAGGCGGCAGCGGCGGCGATCTGTGCATCATGATGATGGATGTGTATAAGCAGGCGGAGCTGAAGCCTGAGGCTGCGGCCAAGGGCAGGATACTGACGTGTCTGCGGTTGTTTGATGCTGAGGAGCCCACGCGGAAGAAGTTTATCAGCGAGGCCGTGGGGTGAGTTTGATTATGTTCCTCCAAAGATAGGGTGCAAGCTTTGGTGGGAGATGGATGCATCTCTCAGCTACTGGTCGCGCACACATAGGAAAGCATATTTGAGGAAAAGCTAACACAAATGCGAACTTCCAGATGGTCAGCCAAATTTGGCGACTTTCCAGCCGGAGATCCAGACCTGCACCACGTGGCAGGATCATTATACGCCGAAGAGCACGACACATACGAAGCCGAGAGGCATTTGCTTCTTGGGACAAAAGATTCGCCCGAATGTCTATTCAAGATGGAATATGCTTGGTACAAAGAAGGCGAGGCTCACCTCGCACCACACTTTGCGGGTCGAGCCGTGCTGCCGTACTTGCTAGTCGGCAACGTCCGCGCTGCAAATACCTGCTACCGCCTCTTCACCAGTGCTCTGAGGGACGACAACCCCGGTCTAGGCGTGCAAAGCGTATCGAGCGCGAGTGCAGATATCAGCGTCTTCCCGAGCCTACCGCTGCTCAACTTTCTGGGCCTTCTCCTGCTGGCGATCCAGCGCGCAGCACCAGAGGTGTTCAAGGGCCTGGTGTCCAAGTACGCCAGGCAGATTGACGAGGCCCACGGATGGGCAGAACCGTTGGAAATGATTGCCGAGATGTACTTCTCTATTGCGAGGCCACGACAGAGCAATCCCCTAATGGATATGATGAGCGGTCTATTCGGCGGAGGTGGCGGTGGTGCTACAACTCAGCTGCCGCGAAGGCAAGGCATTCGAGGCGTCGAAGCCCCTATCGCAGAAGGTCTAGATTAGACATACCCCAGCCGAGGGAGTGGTGAAAATAAGGATGGGAGCTGCAGGTGAAGGCATCGAAGGCGCGAAGGGTATATTCGTTATTTCATTGATGGCGTGCAAGTTATTTCATTGATGGGCATAAATTCTGGCCAGGGCGTAAAGAAAATAGGAGGTCTGGAGCAGCACCGTCTCGAAGAGTAAGACACGAATCACAATGTCGGAAACCAACGTTGTCGCATTTTGCGAATGGAATCATCACCGAAGCTGATCCTCTGGTTCAAACATCCAGTTGTCGTCCGCAAGAGCAGTAACTTTGTCGCGTAAGCTTGCACGAACCGCCTCAAGAAGCTCTGTCCGTAGAAAAAGAAAAAGGAAAGAAGCGATTCAAAGTCAGCAAAATACATACTCGCGCACCCATGCCTTGCACGCCTCAGGCCCTGCTCACCTTCTTGTTGATCCGGCGGCGCGTGTGTATTCTCGCTGTGATGCTTCAAGGCCTCTGCCAGTCTCTGCCTCTCCTCTGCCCGATCGAGGTCCCTGTGTTAATCAAAATACGTTCTTCTCTTGTGAGGTTAAAGAGGGGAGGAAAGTGAATTGAGAACCAAGAACGAGAAATGATGGAACAACAAAGATGACAAGAAGGATCATAGCATGCGAATATAACAAAACGCAAGATATGGACAGAACGAAAAGGAAAAAAAATGGTAAAAAAAAAGTACGCACTCTCAGTCTCGTGCTTGTCCTCAACCTGCTCATCCCCATCCTCCATCTCCGGCGTCGGCGGATCTCCAAGTTCAATCTCGCCCTGCTGATTCCGCACCACAATGTCCGATGTGTCAGAGAGGACTTCGACGTCCAGACGCACCGTGTTTTCTGATGAGTTGGACGAACCGGCTGTTGGCATGCGCGTCAGCTGGCTGCGGAAGAGGTTGGATCGGCCGCCCGCGGTGGCTGCGGCTGCGGCTGCGGCGGCTACGCGAGGGCGCATGGTATCAGAGTGAGGAGCTTGGTTTTTGGGGTTCATGCTCGGTTTGGTTCTTTTGAGGTGTAGGCGGGAGGATCGCGTATGTGATGATGATGAAGTTGACGCGTGGTTACAAAAATGAGGCGTTTCAGACGGGAGGGCGAGCGGTACGTGGCTAGACAGAAAGGAATTTGGTTCCGCGGACTTAAAAATAGAGGCTGAAAGATTCAGCCTCAATGTTTGTTGTGACTTGGGTTGTTATTCTGTCGTTGTCGTTGTCGTGCTGTTGTTGTTGTTGTTTCGCTGTCTTCGTGTTGTTTACCTCCCAAGAGAATAGTGGGCCGGTCGGCAATGTGGTCAGTGGTCACTGGTCACTGGTGGCCCGTCGGCGGATGACGAGACAGAGACGTGACTACCACCTATGTACTGTACCTAGACACTCAACATCTTGATTCTTGACGCATCTTGCATCTTTGGTATAGCCACACTAATTCCTTTCAATCTGGACGCGATTTGGTGGTGACGTTGCCAATCATGGCACAACAGTCACGACATCCACTCCAAACAGCGGTATTAGGTAGCTCCAGCTGTTAGAAAGGACCCAATTCGAAACCTATTCCATTGCCGTCTGAAGCTGGGTCGCCGTAAACTATTCCTAACGATGATTATAGGCACAAAAAGATAAAAGCATCGCTCGCATGATCAGCACATTGCCATAGCGCCCGAATGGCATATCCCTCGCATCACGGTTTTCTCCTTACACGTCTATGCCAACGGCCAAGACCACAAACTTCCATGCCCCCAAGCACATTCTCGAATGATGTCATGTCGACCGCCCATTCTAGATCGGTAAAGTTCATATCGAGAGGTTGTACGAATACTCGTCCTCCATGTTCTGGCTGATCCAAAGCACGACAGCGCTGCGCAATTGTTAGCATGAAGGCCACTTTCGCACATGTCATAGCTCAGACTTGGGCATCATGCGTACCTGGCGCCGACGAGCGCATTGCTGACCAGATTCTCAATGCCCATGCTCAGCGCGGGCATACCCACGCCGGGAACGGCAAACTTGAGCACAAAAACAGTCACACCCCCAGCCATTCCGCCGGCAAGGGCCGCGAATCCCAAGAACAAGACCACCCGAGCCTTCCAGGCAACGCCAGATCCGCTATAGCTGAAGGAGTCGGCGCTGAGGCGCTGCTTTTCCACCGAGTTAATGATGAGCATGCCCAAGCTGGAGAAGATCAGAGGCAACCAGTCGACGAATTTAACGTGCACGTCGGAACCGTTCTTGGAGGACTTGGACCAGACAGCGGCATCGAGCATAACGTAGAAGGCGATCGAGAACTGCACAAAGCCCGACAGACGTTAGCACATTCAGGCATTTATTCACCAGTCCACGACTGTGCAGGTGCCGCGAATCGACAACTGTCAAGATCCTCTGCTGCAGTCGGAAGCGCAACGCGAAACGTACCAGAGCTCCCGAGGCGTAGACTCCCGAATTGCGCGCCCACACACGGTTGAGCCACTCGGGCCTGCGGAACTTCCACAGTCGATCCTCCTCCATGGTGTTCTTTCTGTGCGGGGCGTTGTACGATGGAATCGAGGTGGCGGTCAGTTTCGCAGCTCTCGTGGAAGTGAGAAACGAACTGCTAATAGCTTGAAGCTTGAATGTGTAGACGTCCGTGGCTAGCAGCACAAGTCAGTCTGCTTCTCGGGGTGGATGACGAAACTCCGCGCCAAGTCGGTCACCGCCACAGCCTGAAAGATGGCGTGTGCAATGTCACGTGCTCTACCAAGTTGAGCCAGTGACAACGACTCAACGAGTGACAACCTACGGAGTACCTAATGTACATAGGTACATAGGTACCTTGTACAAGCTAACGGGTCGAAAGTGGGCCCTCTGCAGGGTCGTTTTAAGCGACTGGCAACGGCGGAAGTTGGCGGGGATCACCGGCGACCGCTGAGCCCGCTGGCCAATGACAATTAGGCGCAAGACTGCCACTTGCCTGCCCCGCGACCCCTGGGCCCTGCTGCTCTCCCGGCGCACGTCGGCCCGCTCATAATCCCCCGTTGCTCCGCCGCCTGTAGGCTGTTACAGCCGGTGCCAGACAGTCTTGGCGAGCCCTCGGTGACTTGACTTCGCCCTGGCGTTGGCCGCCATTCTTCAGACATCATACGAATACACATCTGCTTGGCCCATCTGGTGCCTGCTGGCGACCGTATTTTTTTTGCATTATTCCGCGGTGTTTGCGCTGCACCGTCCCTCAGTTCTCTTGCTGTGTGTCTGCTCGGTCTTTTGTCCGTGCGTTACAACCTACGACTCGACAGAAGAACTCCCCTCGCCTGAGGCTCGCTCTGCCCTTATGCTGAAACTTCGTTCTGGACGATCACGACGACTGACGCTCAGCGAGCCATCATCCACTGAAACATCTCTGCTGCGACAAACCCTCGTTGCGCGCTGTCCATCATCGTCATGAGGCTCCTCACCTCCTTCTTCGCGTCTTCCGCCCTCCTCTCGACTGGATTCGTGGTGGCTTCGGCCGCCGCCCAGCAAGGGTCCTCGGCGACCGACGCAACGAGCTCCTCAGTGTCTGCCTCGGACAAGCCTTCGTCGACCATTGCCAATACCGCATCGTCTGTTACCAATGAGCCTACCACCGAAGCGACGGGCAAGATGTCCATCACCGGCGGTCCTCAAACCAGCACTGGTGGCGGCTTGACCGGCTTTCCGACTCTGACAGGTCCCGGTGTGATTCCTACATACCCTCCGGCGAGCGTCCCACCCACGAAAAACGCTCCATTCATGCATCAGTCCACTCTCCCAGACGGCACCGTCTTTATCGTCGTAGGCGCCATCTTGGGTGCCTTGGGCTTGGCTCTGCTTATCTGGCGCAGCTTCGCGAGCCTCATGCTTCACCGATCTGTCGAGCGCGCTGCTCTGGCTCAACACGTCAGTGACGACAAGACCGGCTTCCCTGCGCCACCTGCGCCGTTTTACAAATACTCTGATCAAACATCGTCCATGTCCCTGGGCGGCCCTGGAGGTGCGACTTCGGCTGCTTCCGCCGGCCGCGGCGTGCGCAGGGCGAATCGTGCTTCTGTTCCATCAGGTATACCGAGCCAATCCAACTTGTTCTTCTCTCCAACCGCTGGCGCCGGAGCGGGAGCAGGAGCCCCTTCGAACCGTGCATCTGCCTTTCTACCCTCAGGATTCTATGCCGCGGGGACCAGCTCCCCGGGAGGTAGCGACCAGACCAACTCGATCGGCTTGTCCAACCTCCGACCTAATTCACAAGGTCACTATGCGAATCTGTCTCGACACAACATGGATGTCACTCCTCCCGACTCTCCACAATTTGTAGCCCGACATGACCTGAGAGCAAGTTCGCTCGACATGAATCTCGCTCCGGGTCAGCGTCCTCCGAGCGCCTACCTTGACGATCTTCTGATGGACGATCCTAGTGCGCTTCCACCGCGTCACATGCCGCCTTCGTCGGGTCCTCGACGTGCGGGCAGTCCTGGAAACCGATTTTAACGTACGGTCCTTGCGTCGCAGGTGTTGAGTTCCAGGCGTTATTTGGATGGTCAGCGAATTCTTGGTTTCCTTTTCTTTTCGTATTGCATCCTTGGAAACACTCGTCGAAATCGATTTCAGGCACCACATGTGGATTTGTGAGGGTGTTCCCCCTTTTGATTTATGTAGACATGGTATAGAACACTCGCCAAATTCAGCAAAGCACTGCATGTAGATTTGGAAACACTGAACAAATTCAGGAAAGCATCGTTGTTTGAATTTGTTGAGGGTAGCCCTCATTTCACATCGTTGTATCGTGATTTAGAGCGCTCGTTTGATTTGGAAAGAGACTACATCACAGTCCGTCTCGAAGTTCAATTTGTGTATTGTATTGTTAAATCTAACAACACTTGCCAGAATCTGACAGCGATAAAAGCTTGTCGGTACTAAGGCCAGAAGGCTCGGCCAGCACGACGGTTCCCACACACTCTGTGATACGGGAGCCTGCTCCCCGCAATAGTGGCAGATTAAACTCGAAGGGTATATCCGTCTTGCTCGGTTCTCCATACCATTGCAAGGATCTAGTAGTCGACTCCTTATGGCTTCAAACATACTAGGACGCGTACAGGTCGGAACCGAGATATTGTCGGATCGTATCATCGGGAGTACTGACACATCTGATCAAGATTGAGCAAGAATCACGTGTGGAATGGAGGCCTTTTCTAAGCCACAAAGCTCTTTCTCGGCCTTGAGATTATCTCTACAGAGATGGCCCTGCCAGAGAGTTCCGCTTCAGCAGAGGTAGAGTCAAGGTCAAGGGGGAGCTCTGGGGCTCAGAGAAGACCAATCACTCATTAGATCGGCATCTTTCTCACGGAGTCTGTGTGTCCGTCTTGTGACGGTCTTGTGTCTAGGAGAAGAAGACATACAGGATGGGGCATCCCGATCTTGGTCCAGCGCCTTTCTCGAACTCAGAAATGAGCGAAAATTCGTAGACGGCGAGGAAACTGCCTCGAGTTGGCGTCACATCGGACCTCATGAATGCAGGGCGTGGAGCTTGTTGCGCGATGAACTGTCAAATCAACTAGTTGATATTGTCTGACTTTCCTCTCCTCATGTGCGACCGACCGGTGATAGTTGGCCACTGGCATACACACAAAGGGCTAATACAGCATGGTATCTTGCTGAACGAACAAAGTCTGAATCCCCTCTTCTTGAAATGAGACTAGCCTCTGGACAGCCAAGGGGTCGCAGTATTTAAGTACCGTGCCTCTGTCCTTAAGTAGTGAGATCTGCTGCAATTTACTGCCGCCAAATGCATACGTAATGCGACGCCAGCATTGGTAGTCGTGAGCGGCTATTCCTGTCAACATCAGCTTCAACGCGTTTGTCTTTCTTTTATGAGAATTAGAATGTGCCATTCTCTCTTGCTTTCTCCAAAGACGCCGCCGCGATCCAGTAAGGCAGCCTGTAGTCACTAAGTTGCAAGTATGATGGCGAATCGGACGAGAAATTGAAAGCCTTCATCATGGACCTGGACATGAACTTCCACCTAGCCCCCCCCATAATTTGATGATCCTTCTTCAGACATCTGTAGGTTCAAGCATTCATGTGGGACGTGACGGCTCGAACCTGGCCGCCTGTTTCTTCGCAGGCAGCAATCGTGGTCTGGATCGTGACTATGATCGTTGACGCTTCGTCCGTGGCTGTTCTACTGGGTCGTGCTTGTCGCCGAACATGATGATTTCCTCTGCTCTCTGTCCTTGCCTCAACATACTGCCCCAGTCCTCGGGGAATTCTTTGCTGAGAATCAAAGCTCGCAAATCAGGCAGGAGGCTGTTTAGAAACAGGCAAATGCCGACTTTCTGGTCAATTGCGCCCGGGAACAACGCTTGCTCTCGTTGCCACTTGTCATAGTATCTCGTGAAAAATTGACCTTTCATTTGCCGCAAGTCGCCTAAATTCTTCAAGGCATCCAGGCAACGGATGTTCTCGTCGAATGTATTTGGTATCTCTGCGAGGCGCGTCCTCAGGTGCGCAATGTGCTGCCTCTTCTGCTTTATGCGCAACGCTTCCTCCAATTTCTCGATTTGGCGGTTCAATTCTTCTTCCTCATTCACCTCGACCAAGGGCTTCGGGCCGTCGGGAGGTGGTTCATCGATCAGGGTGTTCATGTCGCTTGTAGTGCGGTCGTCAAAGTTGTAGTCGACGTCTGGTATGTCTCCTGCAAGGTCGCAGGCGAAGGGGCGGGTTTTCGTTCGCGAGTGTGAAATATTGATCTAGCCAACGGTCTGATCGAGATCAAATTGTCAAGGCCTGGGAGTTCCCAACAGAGTGAAGGCCGAGGGCAAGATGTCTGAAGGTGGCCCTGAAAGTTGAAACTCGAAGGTCTGGCTAGGAATTGTGGAGTTACATGGTACTAGGAGGTATGTACCTCCTAATGTACCGGGTACAGTATCTAGATATGTACATAGGTAATGAGAACAATCGGCAGGGATGCATTACTGTCTGAGTAGTAATACCCGTTCTTGATGAAAATGTAAAATAAAGCGATCACAACCGCTGCAGAAAACGACCATAAATCCTTCTCATCCCATTATTGATCAATTCCATGAGGCTGCATCACAAGCTGACAATCGAGAGTCCTACTACCTCTTTCAAGCTTCCAAGAGCAATCCTACCAATTAGGCAAAATGAATAGATGTCTCTTGCGCGACCGAGAGGATTGGAGGACTTGGATCAGCATGTTCAGTGCTCGCGCTACAAAGTCTGGCATTTGGGAGAAACTGAATCCGGATCACCCAGTTCCCCTCCTGGTCAAGCCAACGCGTTCCCAACTTCCCAACCCATCCGACTACAGCGAAATCACCTTTCGCGCTTCAGGCCTATCAGATAAGGACTACAAGGCTTACAAAGTGGACTTGCTTCATTACGATAAGATTCTCGTGGATTACAATTCTGACCTCGAAGCATACGAGAGTGAACAGAAGGAAATCCGGGAGTTGACTGCGCTTACGGTCCACCATTAGACACGCTCCATCAAATTACCAATCCCGCCAAACTATCATTTCTAAATTCCTTTTTTTTCTTTTTCACAACGCCCAAAACACCTCAAAACCATGCCCAAAGACGATATCATTTCGTATGCGAGTATTTTAACCTATTTCTCACACGTTTCAGTCCTTTTTCCGCCTCTATTCATGACCATATCATCGAGCGCGTGTTGAGGTGGGGGCCTTCACTTGTAACGTAGAGGTATCTAGGTACTTCCTACGGGATACATACATAGGTACATTAGGTACATATCTACGATTACTTTGTCTCATTGATAAGTGACATGGAGGTGAGGAAATGTAGCGTGGAAGTGAAGTATATCTCTGTAGTTCCAGAAGAGTTGAGCGACACCCTTGGGTACTACTGAGCAGCCGTGGTATTCATACAAAATGGGCAGAGTCTGCGGTATCAGTACCGTCGAAGGTTGATGATCCTAATATTTCCGCGATTTATTGCACTGTAAGCTACCTAGAAGTCCTAGCTCTGTCGAACTGCGACCTTATTGCAATACAAGTGCGATCTTATCGCAAATTCGCAATCGTTCCTCTCCAAGCTATGTACCTGCTCGTAGCGAATTTGGATGGATCGATCTACCTCCTTCTGTTGTCCTTCTTGCTTTGGTCGAATTCGAGCGCACCGGTAAAAATTTCCTGGGTTGCAATCGCATTGCAGTCGCACTGCACTAGAATTGAATTACGATTGCAGCAAAAATTGCATTTCCATTGCAATAAAAACAAGATAATCATAGGTACCTAACCTACCTACCTAAGGTATGTATCCCGCAGGTACCTCGTTACAAATGAAGGCCCCACATCAACATCGGGCGTCGCGCTCGATGATATGGTCATGAATAGAGGCGGAAAAAGGACTGAAACGTGTGAGAAATAGGTTAAAATACTCGCATACGTAATGGTATCGTCTTTGGGCATGGTTTTGAGGTGTTTTGGGCGTTGCGGCAATAAGAATTGGGAATTTGGAAATGATAGTTTGGCGGGATTGGTAATTTGATGGAGCGTGTCTAATGGTGGGCCGTATGCGCTGATCCAATCAACAGTATCATTGTATCCACAGCGCAAGTGCTGCCTTCCATATCGACCGCTTCAAGAGTGGCTATCCAATCTCAAAGTCGAAGTGGGGGTTGATGATTGTTGAGAAGCGACCACCTCGAGCATTTCAACAGTAGCCTTCCATTACAAAGCTCGAAAGAGAGAGCGACTACCGTATCGAAGAAGAGCGAGCACGCCAACGATATCACGCCGACATCAAGCCGATTACGATACTCAGACAACTGGGATGCATGGCTTACTGAAGACAACTGAGCCTCTTCAGATACAACAGCACATATTGTTCCCGAGGCTATCAAATCGTTGCGGTCACGCGGACTTCTTTCCCGCAGTGGCAAAGGGTAGCACTACCTATGTGGGTTTCCGTGCGCTGGGACTCGGGAGATAGGGAGTCTGAGCCCCTCATATCTAGAGGGGAGATCATGGAACACTTCCGAGAACACATGAGTACTTCTCATCCTCTCGGACCAGGGAATTAGAGGGCCGGCGCTTTCGCTGCATTTGATGATGCCTCAACTCTCGCCGACGCTGGTGCTGCAACCCAATGTAGCAAGGCTCAAGAGAGACGCTCCCGCCACTGCCGAGAGCGCGCCATCTACTAGACGAATACGCAACAAATGCCATGGGAATCAAGTCTCAGGTCATCAAGTACGCTGGGAGCAAAGGCGCAGCATGTTCTCAACGTCATCCGATCGAGAACTGAGTTTACCGCATGAAGATCAAGCTCCTGCATGGTGCCGCCCAAACGAAGCTATAAGGCGAGCTCCCTGTTCGAATTGTGCTGAGCTCGAACAAGAAGTCGGAAATATGCAAGAACTGTACGATGGATCTCAAGGATACTGTCGAGAACAACGAAACGTTTCGGAAACTGGCGGAGCAGAATCAAGCCCTTCAAGGCGCAAGTAGTGCAAGATATCTTATCCGAACGAATTACGGCTGATGAACAGCTTGTCCTCCGTACATCCCTCCTAGGATTCGTATTCGTATCTCAGGTCCAGATCATCTTCCACTTGGCCCGGGTCTGGTATCCTGGCCGAGCGTCCGCCCTTGGTATCTAGATTCCACAAACGATCGCATACTGATTTGCGTCTCGGAGTGCTTGGGTATCCTCTTTCAGCTCCCGAACTACTCTTGAGACCCGTCTCGTTGAGTCCTCGCGTATGATCCAGTTTTTATTCATTCTCGGTGTATAATTCGAGCAGGACGCTCACGATGGTCCCATTACTGGTTTCTACCCGGTCTTGCCGAGGGCTGCGCTTTCTGATCTTCGCGTCTCTGGACAGTGGACCTGTACGCAACTTTTGGAATGGCTGTGGTATGACAGCAAGGGCTGCGGTTCCTTCCTACAAGAAAGTTCCAAACTTTATTACAACTGGACAACGATCTATAAAGCCTATACCCGCACCGGCTTTCCGCAACGGAGTCGTACCCTCATGAATGCCAAGTCTCTTTCGTCCAGAGGTAAATAGGCACAAATTTTATGTAGTATCAGATGACACTGTCAAACAAACTTCAGGGGTACTCCGAGGGAGTATAGTTAAAGTATATACAAGAACGTATTTCCCAGAGCAGTGAAAACGTATTACAAGTCATCAAAACACATGATCCCAAATCAGCAAATCCATCCCTTCTGATTCCCTCCATCCTCCATCCTCATACATAACCGCAATTACGCAGCCCTTCCCTTCAATCCATTACTAAGCCTCTCTCCCTACTCCGTACATCCTCAACACCCTCCTCCTCCTCCTCGCCTCCCTATCCGGCGACGGCGACGGCAACAAAAACCCATCCCGATCATACAACCCCAAACTCTCGACACTATCCCTACATCCCGCCTTCGACGTCCTCTCCTGCGCAAGCACCGCCCCCACCGGTCCAGCACCCTGCGCCGCCCTCGAAGCAGGCGACCCCCTTCGTGTCCGGATCTTGCCCTTCGACACACGAGCTGCATCCCTGAGAGAAGCCGGGCTGCGAACAGAAACCCGTCGAGCTTTCTTCAGACGGTGCGTCCCCCCCTGCGCAGCATCTTCAGTACCCTTTGCCGCCGCATCTACAACACCAGCCGCACCACCATCATCACCGGGCTGCCTAATCCCCAGCCCCGCGTTCTCTTTCCCACACTTCTGCACAAAAGTAGAAGCTAGTTTGCTCAACGCCCCTTCACTCAGGCGTCTCTTATTGCGCTCCCCACCCACGACCGCGTCCGTGGCCATCTTCCTGCGCGAAATCCTCATGCTTCCATACTTCGGGGCCCCTGCGATATTGAGGTAATGCTTACTGCCGATAGGCCCGCCGCCATGCCGGGTCGTAGCATTCTGGCTTTGTCGCGCGAGCGTGCTGCTACTGCTACTGCTGCTGCTGCTGCTGGACTCGAATACCGCTGGCAGTGTCGGGGATTCACTCTCCGTGTCGGCCACGACGGTCGATGCTATGGACGTGTTACTAAAGGAGGATGTGATGCTGTTCATCCTACGCAACTGCGCAATCGTCATGTTCAGCGCGGGGGCGTCCTTGCCGGCGGAGCGGTTTGCAGCGCCGCGGAAGGTAGGCGAGCCGTTGGCAGAGGTCGCGATTCCAGGACTGGAATAGTAGGAGCTCGCGTCGGGGGTTTTTCGATGCAAGGGAGCAGGTCCGTTGCGGAGAGGGCCTCGCGGGAAAGACAGCGCCGTGGGCGGCACGATAGGTCCGTTGAGAGATGCGATTGTCGTGCGAGGCGGTGTAGGAAGGGCGCGTTTGTTGCTGGCGTCCCCGCTGGAGAGCAGCAGCAAGAGGAGTTCTTCTTCGTCAAACGGCGACGAGGACATGTCGATGGGCTTTTCATCTTTCTTGGTGATCGGCGTAACGGAAGGAAGGCTCACGGGGAGTGATCGGCCAAGGGAAGATCGGCGTCTAGCGTCCGCTGTCACGGCCCATTCCGCCTTGGGGGCCTCGTAGGCGGGCAGCATTGTGGCATCTGAGTCTTGGGTATGGACCGAGACGGACGTGAAGCTTGACTCGGATGCACTCTGCGCTATATACTTGGTCTGAACCTTGTGCTGTGTCTCTTGCTGGCCCTTGGGACACACATCGTCGGACTGCTGGTCCTGTTGGGGAGGCTGCAGAATCATGGGTCGTCGCGGTGGTTCCAAGCGCACGTCGATGCCTCGGCCGACACCACCCCGTACTGATCTCGCGGAACTCGGCCGCGGGTGCTCTACCACGAGAGACGCGTTGTCCTTGGACCTCATGAGATGGCTTGCGCTCTTCAGCGGACGAGGCCCAGCTGGAATCTCTTTGGTCTCATGCACGCCCGGTTGAGACCCCGCGGGTGGTGCGCTCTCAACAAAAGGATCATCATCACCATCAATACGAATGGCCCTCTCAAAACGCTGCGCCAGATCCTTCCGTCGGTACTCTTCCCGCTGGAGGCGATACTGCCTCTGAATTTCCTCCTCTTCTCGCTCAGCCTCCCCGACACTGTACAGCGTGGACAGCGAGCTAGAATGGTCGCTATCAGCCGACATCCTCTTCTCCGGGCTCCTCTGCTTGGAGCCACGCTGCGACGGCCGCTCTGGACTCTGGGAAGGCGTCCGATGAAGAGGGCTTTCCAAGCCAGGCGCGCTTGGCGGGAGTCCCTGACTACTTTCGTTGTCCTGTGCTTCCCATTCTCGCCCGCGGAGTCGACTTGGACTCGCCATCCCGCCCGGAAGCTCGAGCCGCCTGGTGGCTTCCGCGATGAGGCTATTCGCAGCACTGCCGCCCATGACCGAAGCACTCGTCGAAGGGATACTGATTCCGGCACCCTTGCGAGGACTAGGCGTCGTGCGGCTCTGTCGTCTCGCGGCACGGGCTGAGCTCGACCGTCGGCGGTGCGGCGTCTCCACGGACGGTGTCTTCTTGGTAGGAGATCGGCTGGTTCCCTCTCGGAGTCTCTGCTCCGTCGAGCGCAAAATATCGCGAAGGTCTAGATCCGTCATCGTCATGGAAGGTCGGATATGCGCAGGAGCGGGAAGCTGTAAGTCGGACTGCCGCCCGCGAGGTACCTCATCGTGTGAGGCCAACGTTGCGAAATTCGGAGCCGTGCGGCTGCCCTCGATGACGCTTCCATGGCGTCGCTTCTGTACACGGAGTTCTTGCTGAGGCGGAGGCTGATGCATCTGCAGATACAGATGCTGAGACTTGATCTGCTGTTGGTGTAGTTGATGGAGTTGCTGCAGCTGTTGCTGTTGCTGCTGGTGCTGTATCTGCTGTAATTGCTGCTCTTGCTGTTGCTGTTGTTGCTGTTGCTGCTGCTGCTTCTCCTGCTCCTGCTCCTGCTGCTGCAAACTCTGCTGCGAATACTGCCGATAATGCCCCCTATACGGATTCTCATACAACTCCCGCTGCCTCTTCCTATACTCTTCATACCGAGGCTGCCACGTCCTCTGCACCCTCAAAGGCGCCGGCCTCATCCCCTCCTCGTACTCACTCACACCTCCTCCTCCTCCCCCAGTCACTGCCCCTTCTCCTCCCTCCTCCGTCTGAGTCCCCAGACTCAACCTCGTCATCGACCTCTGATATCCCCCCAGCCAACTCCCGCTCCTACTAAACCACGCCTCTCCGGCCTCTCCCCTACTGTGACTCATTCGCAATCCCCCCGCCTGACCATCTCCCCCAAAACCAACACCAACACCACCACTCAACCAACTCCCCTCATCAATATCCCTACTCCTTCTCCGCCCCCACCTCCCCCCTCCCTTACTCGGCGACCGAAAGAACCCCCCCAAGCTACTATACGACGGCAACGGCGGCAGCGGCACAATCGGCAGCAACGTCAACGAGAACCGACTCGACATCCCACTCCCACTCCCATTCATCCCCCCCGGGCCCCCCGACGACTCCGTCATAAGGAGAGGCCTCTTCGTAAGACGAGTCTGCGAATACGCATCCGGGATGGCATATACCCTCGCAGAAGACTTATCTTGGCGCCGCCGCACAAACCAGGCCATGAGGAGACCTAGGCTCGTGAAGAGGACTATTCCGCCGCAGAGGGCTATGGCGAGCAGTTTCGGGAGGGTGAGGCTAGGGGCCTCGGACGCGGACGCGGTGGCTGGGTCGCGTTTGAGGTTGAGGGAGGCCATCGTATAGGTACTAGGTAGGGATGCTTTTTAGATGAGTACTGAGTTGGTGAGGCCCAAGTTGTCAATGGACTGTGATTGTATTGTAGTGTATGTAAGTATCGTTTTTGCGGCGTCGGTGCTGTTTGTGTCTGTGTGTCGACGGACAGATATCGTGTCTTTGGTGCCCGTTAGAAGTGCGTGCCGTTTTGCTGGTCTCTGCTGCTGCTTGTAAGTTAGTCGCCTCGAATCGTCCTCTGGTACCATCCGGACCCAACCCTCGTCGTAAGTCGTCCTCGTTGTTCTCGTCGGCATAGATCGACAACACTTCTTCCGTGAAAATCAAGAAAAGACCAACATCCGGGCCTTCACAAATTTTCTGTTTTAGACCACGCACAAAACAGAAATAACAGTACATAGTCATAACAAAAAACCCTTATGTGAATTCCGTAAACAAATGCCAGATATGCTCTTCCACGCTTTCCTTACGCCAACGGGCCAAGATCCTCAGCCGCAACATGGCGAATGGAATGCGTTGCTAACGTGACCTCATTCCAGTTCTTGGCCCGCGCACCACTCCGACCCCGGGGGCCCCAACAGAGGCGCAACCCAGAACTTTTTTGTAAGCTCGATGAAATTGAATGGCCAAGAAATAAGTAAGGAAAGACGTGCTGTTGGTCGGCGCGGGCTTTGTTCGTGATCTTGATGCTCATCGCATCCTCACATTGCGAGAATTACATTAGGTACGTGATCGACATGCAGAGTGAACATGCCTCACTGGGTTGGTGGATACAGCCTCATGCCTGTGTCTCACCCGCCCTGCAATAGCGATGGGCTACACGGACCCGTCATCGAACGTACACCAACACGCATCAAAACTTTGGGCACGTTGCTGTATTTTAAAAGTAGCCCCCCTATGTACTGCAGAAGAAGAAGAAGGAGAAGAAGAAGAAGAAAAGGTGTAGCATCTCTGCTCTCACAAAAATGGGAATAAAAGACAAAATAGAAGCCAGATATGCTAACAATCTTGCAACTCGAAGTTTGAGCCAACACCTCTGGAGCCTGCCGGAGATGGCAAGATTGCCTCCTCTCCTGTCAAGAAAGTGCAAGAAAAAAGAAAGACATGCAACTCAAATCAGCAACAATGTTCAAGACGTCCTCCTCTTCACTTAACCCAGCTTGGCGACGCCATGGATGTGGCGGGCAGCGTGGCGCCGGTGACCAGGTGCCACGGCGGGTGGTGCACTTGTAGGTGTCGCTGAGGCGGCGTCACAGCCGATCGTGCAGGTTGTATATACTGTGACAATTTCCTCTTCCCAGATCACCTCGGTGACAATGTCCCCGTTGGTAATGTACTGAGTGCTGAAGTCGCTCACCTGGGGAGCAGGAGTCGGAGTGTGGGGGGGTGCGGTGGGCTGGGCATTCAAATTCAAGGCTTTGACGGCGTCGAAAGGCTTGCCATTGGCAGCAGGTCCCGAGGGCTTCTCTTCTTTGAATGCCTGGCCGGGCAAGGGAGACGCAGGATTAGTTGGTCGCTCGCCAGGGTTATAGGTGAGGTCCGCAGCCTTGGAGCTGGTGGGAACCGGCTTGCCCTTGCCTGGGCCGTGCTCATGTGGCATTTCACCAACGTGAATGCCACCAGGCAGCATCGCCATGGGGCCAGAGACGTTCTCCTTGGCGCAGGTCTGAGGCAACGGGTTCTTCATCTTGCAGCTGGTGGCCGTTGCTTCATCAACCACGTGGAAGAGAGGGCAATCTTGAATTCTGCCAGAGTCGTTGGTGCAGGTCTGAATGGCGCTCTGAAGGAATTCAGGCTCCCAGCCGGTGACGAAATCACCGTGCATACCATAGCCTAAGGCATGTCAGTACGCACAAGTTGAAGAGAACCTTTGTTGTGACTCATGTCACTGCTCGGATGCTTGTGCGACTCACCAGTAGTATCGCCGTTGGAAAGGACGTAGCGGCCGTTGCGGTTCTTGAACACGGTGGTATCCCAGATGATCTCGAATAGCAAGCTTGGCACGCGTACGGGGTGGGTAGATTTGCATTGACCATCCATGACGAGATCAGGATACGCCATGTGGTCTTTGTGGTTCTCGCTGTCGAGGTCTCGGCCATTCCAGCAAGATGGGAACATGAGCTCAAAGCGCACACCGTTGGCACAGTTGGCGTCAAGGTAAGACTTGTCGGGGAGCTTATGGCGGTACAAGGTGCCTTCAGGAGCCTTGGCGTAGTTCAAGCAGTTGAATCCAATAGCACGCTGTTCCAAAGCACTCTGTGTGGTCTGGCCAAGACCAGCCCAGTCTGACTTGGGCGGGTCGGGTTGGCTTGCATCACCGACGGTATATGTTCGTCGAGTGTTGCTGCCCGCCACCATCTGGAAACCCTTGGGGAACGCGGTGACATTCTTTCCGTACAGAAGGTAGTACCTGGTCAAGACTCTCTTAGCTCAGCTCATCGTAGAAAGCAGGCTCAACGGCCGGGAGTGAACATTTGCTTACGCCAACATGCCACCGACTTGAGGGACGAGCGTGAGTTCGTGAGTGGCGGCATCTTCAAAGTAAAGCGCCGGGTGCCAGTACGCAGACATGTCCTGCGTTACTCTGCATGACGTGCAATCGCCATTCATGAGACCTGCCGAGTCGGAGCTGGCAGAGATACCTACAAGACACAGCGGCGTTAGCCGCATTCGCAGAAAAGAACTCGACTGCCATACACGACGCAGCAGAGAGGCAGACACCGGTACAGTTCGCTCAGCCCATTTGTTATGCCTGATTGGCAGCACAAAGGTCGTCTAGTCGAGGCTGATTGCCAACAGAAGTGAATGAAGTACATACCATTTGATCCATGAAGGGCGTGTGCATGTGGAGAAGCAGTACCCGGGTTGACAATGGGGTCTATCCGTGCGACGCCAACACGGCCAGGACACTCCATGCGCCAGAAGGCATGGGCGCCTGCGATGAGGCCAGCGGACAAGGCCACACGCTTAAGCATCTTGAAGAGCTGTCCTGCAACAATGTGCAAGAGAGCGGCGGGATCGGTGTAAAGGGAGCGTTACTTGGAAGGAATGGACGGCGCGGTGAGGCTGTCTAGAGCACGAGTGTCAGTAGAGACCGTTGGCGAGAGAGTTGTTGAAAGACGATTGATTCGGGTCCGTGCAAAACAAATATAAACGGAAGACGATATGGTGGCCAGATAAGGAAACAATAGAAAGGAACGACTGGACGACAATGGCCAAGCACACCGCCTCCTGCATCGCAGCTGTTGGACGCAGGTGCGAGGCTCGCAGTTGGCAGTCAGCTGCAGGCAGTTGTCGCTTGTTACACTGTCAAGTGCATGACGAGAAATAAAATGACCACAATATCAATCTTGGAGTTCCGGCGTGATGCGCCCAGACTCCAGTCGGTGACGTAGAGGCCCGGCACTTGCGAGGAGAGCCTTACAGCTGATGTTGAAACAGCACTGGCTTACCGGAGACGTGAGAGATGTGCCAGATTTGGATGCGCTGCCACTGACGGCTTTCAGACTTGCTGAAGTCGAAGCAAATAGTCAGACTTGATGTGAAGAGGCCATAAGGAAAAGAATATCTGGTCGCCCATAACATGTGAATAACCAGAGATCTTCTTCAAACAACGTCACAAGCCCGTGGTCCGCTTCTCCAAGAATGGAGGCAAAATATCACCAGCCCCGCCATCGCGATGAGACTTTGAATTCCAACGCGAGGCACTATGGCGGGCCGTATTCCACTGGCTGCACCACATTCAACGTGGAGGTGGCTGGTATTATAAGTCACAGCTCGCAACTTGATGGTCTGGGTATGCATTTCGGGCAAGTCGGGCCAACGTTGGCGTTTTCCGGTGCGGTCAGATGATTATCGGTTGTCGGCTGTCGAGTGTCGGTTACTCGACCTCGGTTTCGTTGCACACAGCTTCCTCCACGCTCATGTAACCGAAAACCACGTCCAGCTCACTCGAGCCCAGAGGACAGAGGAATAGAGAATGGGCCTCTAGACATCTTCCAAGTCTAATGTACGCGCGTGATGCGCGAATTATGAAGGCTTGTTTTGTTCGAACTCGTTTATATGCCGAGGATGCGGGGTTCCATATCGTAAATCCAGACAAAAAGAAGGAAGAAGAAAAGACATCTGCGATTCTGTATATGCTTACCTAAACAGCGTGTTGCCAGTTTTGCGAAAAAGTCGAGAGAGCGGGCGCAATGCGGGGAGAGCCTGTTACTTCAAGTATCAGGGGAAAGGTGAAAGAGGAATAAAATAGGACGTGCGACAGAAGCTATGCGCGATAAGCACAAAGAACTGAGTTGGGCAGAGATAAGGAGTGTGTGAACGTCAAGAAAGGCTCGTATAGTACGAGAAGAGAAGAAAGAGTCAAGCTCTGTAGGGAAAAGGAGTGTGTGTTAAAGGAGTGGAAGGGTGTGGGAAAGAGGGCTTCATGACGGCAGACCGCGACGTGGACATCTCCAAATTTTGGATGGCGGATCCTAGGCGGGGAATAGGCACCGTGAGGCAGCCCGGGCTGCTTACTACAGCGCACCCAAGAAGCGCACGACTCGGGGCACAATCTGATGTCACACCGTCACGACTCACCGGCTTTGGGACTTGTGCATGCACTTTGTTCTAACTTCTTACTTCTGGGGGTGTTGGCTGCCAAATCACAGCAATTTCAAGGATCAACACGTCAATGTCATGATAACGATGGCATGCGCTGCGCTGGCCCTTCCCCGAGCACCTTGATCAATGGTACATACTGTAGGGAGAACGAGGGCGATGGCTGGTGACGTGCAACAGCATGCTTCAGCCAAAGACACTGTTTCTTGTACCTGCAGGCTGCACTGCACATTCACTTTGTAACGGAACACGCAGCCGACGACATCGAAAGGGATGATCACGACGCCAGCAAGGGAGGCTGGTAAAAAAAAAAAATTGAGGAATCCATCAATCAATGGAAGAGGGGGGGAATTTGGGAAAGGTCGACAGATGGCATTGACGACAAGTCGATTGGGCCAAGGACTTGTCGAATTGCAGGCAGCTAGCCGATATGGGCCTCTCTTTGGCAAGGGCGTCATCACTGGTGTGGTCAGAACAGGGATGACACGGGACAAGGGGTCTTTTTTTCCACTGGCTGACGCTGGAATCTACCTAGACGGGCTGGGAATTCGATAGGATTCCCTAACCACTGAACCAGTCATCCCCAGCCAGCAAAACAAGTCCATTCTCAGCTCGTCAGATCGTCATCGGGCAGCCAGCAATCAAGTCTGCCTAGTTGGCCAATGTCGCCAAGTCAAACCGAAATGCGTTCAATCTGCGCGACATGACTGTTCATGTGTTGCCACTTGCTACTTCGTGATGTGAGTGGAGCGGTACCTACTCAGTACTGCGCGCGCGCGGCATTTTGAATCTCACGTCTGATTCTGCCAAGCGCAATGTGTCTGGAGGAATCCGTCCATGCCGTTTGCCACGAGGCTCTTTTTATCAGAGATTGCATTTATTCGCCAACGTCGCCAACCGACCGACCGCCTTTGAGCAGAATGGCCGCGGCTGGGGCTTGTTGGGCCGTTCTAAAATGACGCAGCTGCGGAGCCTTTGCCCCTGAAAAGCCTCTGTGCCCTGTGAATGGTTCCTGGTGCCTGGTGCCTGGTGGTGCCTCAGCTCTGACAGGCTGACAGCTGCTCACGAGGATTGGTGCGACAGAAAATAGACACGATGAGCCACTGAGCCAGCCATGTGCACGTGTTTCTTTGCACGATGCTTATGTACATAGGTAAGTACCACTTACACCGTATGATAGTGCCTTGACCTTCACTCGTCAGGACTCAGGACTCAGCACCTGTGCCAAGACCTCCCGAGTCCCCTGGCCCTCGGGCCTCACCAACAATCGCTTTCCCGCCCAGATGAAGAGATGGCGGCCTTGCAACGAATCTACAAGTTGAATAAAGATGGACCTATTTGATGTCAGGGGCTCAGAGAGAGCGCGGCTCCACCATCGTTCCCCGGACTTGAAACGGCTGTGAGACGCTAGGCGTGAGACAGCAGCCAATCGCCGCGACGCACTGCTCAACTTCGTCCCGAAAGCACCAGAAGCATACGGAGTTCCGTAGACCCGCCCGCCACTTGAACGCCATTGTTTGTTCTACCGGTGACTTCTGGGGTCGCTGCTGGGGCTGCCTTGTGCCCTGCGAGATTTGGGACGAAAAGCTTGATCGATGCACCAGTAGCCTGTACTCCGTAGGTATGATTATCGACCAGTGTTCGTGTTGATGGCCGCTTCCGGCGCCTGTCATCAAAACCGTTGAAAGTCACATACAAGGTAGATGTACTCCGTAGACAGCTTATACAATCTTGAACGGTGAACCCCCGCCGTAATCCCCACGGCCTAGCCCCTGCCGATTTGATCCAAAACGTCAAAAGTCGGGTGTACCTAATGTGAATGGCCACATGCCCACAAACGAGTTTTCCAGAAGCCAGGGTTACATCTCCGATATCATTGTTGACGTTTTCCCCGGAACAAAGCCTTCGCTTTATTGTTCTTCCCAGTGGGATGGATGTGTCATTTGAAAACTGATTGGCTTATGAGTACTCCGTATTCGTATCCTAGGTCTGTGGCCACTTCCATCGCAACAGTGATTATCCACCTGCATATCAACATGCGCGTGGCCTTACGGATTGTACGCAACAAGCTGCAAACAGACGCAAAAGGAGACAAATTGCCGGATAGCGATCAACGATGCCAAATTAAGCCACCTCCAGGCTCCGCGGCGAGTTACGATGGGCGTCATGAACGAGGTTCCAGTGTCCACAGAAAGACCTAGGGAATGAATGGAAGGGGAGGAGATTATGCACATTACGACTAACGCAAGCGATGTGTTGTAAGTTGTAAACCTGTAACCTGTACTCCGTACTCCGTACATACCATGTGGGTTCCTCTCGACACCGCCAATTCTCCATGCATTTCGCTTGTTTTTGGTTGTTTTTGGTAAGCTCAGGGTCGTTCGTTGGCCAGCTTCGTAATGCGCCTGGCGAATCATCGCCCAAGACAACTGCGGATCAACGGGCCGTGAAACAATCTCACGGATCACGAAGCAGACAATGCTTCGAAGCCTTGAGGAGAACAACGGTCTGATCTGTACGAGAATAGACTCCTGCATTCATGTGTTGCCAGTTGGCATCCTTTGATGAGTTATTGTTGACGAATGGTGTGAGGTTCTGGCTCGAGTGACGTGAATTTGGCGGCCACGACTAACATGACTGTTTCTATTTGTGACACTATGTCGCACTCATGGAGTGCACGTTTTCTGCTGATTTGATCTCAGAGACGAGGTGCTCACGGTGGACTGTGCGGTCCAAGTGCCACGGGACGAGTTTTCGGCACGGTCGACCGTCGAAGTATGTAATAGGTACTGAGTTGTAGCCCAAGCCGACCATCTTGTAACTTCTTCGAGTCTTGCGTGCCTCCAATTCCAGCTCATGTGATGCTGCTGTCCATGACTCCAGAAATCAAGTTTCGGATAAAGCTATAGGGTAGGGTTCATTCAATGTTCAATAAGGGGAAATGAATTGCTTCTATATCTACATACAAAGCATTATCTGTATGAAGTCAGCATTTCGCCGAATGTGAATAAAAGTGCGAAAAGTCCTTAGCAACTTGAGGATAGCTTATCGTTCAAGTCGCTCAGAAGAAGAATGTGACCGCTGATTACCTATGGCCCTTATGTATCTCGGTAGTGATCTGGTCATGTGACGGAGCGGCATCGGGAATAGCACGCATCTACCGAGTATGTAAGCCACGCGTCACAGTGCCGAGCACCTGCAGCAATATCACGCTTCACCAGGTGCTTCTGCCGCAACGGCGCCATACCCATGCGTTGAGCTGCGAGCGTCACCAGTAATGATTGGCGAAAAAGACATTCGCACGAGCTCTCCACGATGGACGATCTTTCCGGCCTGGACTGGTCCAAACCGACGGGCTCGCAGCCCAAAGCATCGTACAACCTCATGACATCCAACGCATCCTATTCTTCCCTACAACCAACGCCATCGCCTATTGCTTCGGGCCACAGTACACCTACCCTTTCGGGCGCCGCGAATCCTGTCTCCGCCAAAGCTGCCGCGAATCCCGCCAAAGACAGCTTCAGCAACTTGCTGAGCCTGGCCGGGCAGTCCAAGCCCAAGCAGAACCTCTCTCTCGCCGAACGACAAGCACAGCTCGAAGCTGAAAAGAGGAAGAGGGAGGAAGAAAAGAGACGACAGACGGAGGAACAATTCGGAAGTGCTCAGCAGTGGGATGCTCTGGGCTCGCGCACATTCACGCCTAGTCCCCAAATAGTGGCTCCCGTCGTTGGCACTTCAAGTCAGGAGCAGAAAGATGATGACGACTTGTTTGCGGCCTTTGATAAGGATACGAAAGTAGACAATGCAAGTCACTACCCGCCGCCCGAGAGCCGACAGTGGGCTCCTCCAGTTGAGAAGAAGGGTCTGGATTTGACGAATCCGAGCGCCTGGGATACTGCCACGGCTGGCCCGACCGCGCAAACCAGCCTACATGTAAACGGCTTCGATAACGATGACGACCCATTTGGGTTGGGCGAACACGCGACATCGGCAGCGACCGCAGCAGCAGCGTCAACACCGGCAGATGATGATGACTTTCTAGGAGACCTCGCAAAACCCGTCGAGGAGATCCGGATGAAACAGCAACAGCAACGGGTAGCTGAACCTGGGAGATTGACCGAAGAAGCCGAGTCAAGCTCGTCCGAAGACGACGTCGTGCAGTCAAGAGCGCGAGAGCAAGGGTCCGAACGAGCTAGTGGCGCAAATAAGGAACTCGACCGAGCTGTTGCGCACCTTGTAGACTATGGCTTTTCTCCCGAAGACGCTCGCAGAGGCCTCCGGCAGAGCGGTTCCGGACTCAACGTCCAAGCGGCGGCCAATTGGTTGCTAGATGATGCTCACAGAAAAGCCAAGGAAAAGGCTCTCGGGAAGAACGGCACCACGGGGACCCATCGAACAGGTGAGCAAGCTGAGCGCGGAGCTACGGGATCGTCTGCTAGGAGCGCAGACGCTGATTTGGCAAAGTCCGCCGCAGCTGTGGGCAGCACGCTGTTCAAGACTGCAAACTCGCTTTGGAAGACGGGACAGAAAAAGATGCAGCAAGCAGTGGCAGAATTCCAACAAGATGGAGGAGATCCGAATCAACCCAAGTGGATGCGTGGTGCCGTAGGAGAAGACCGGAATCAGGATATGGGACGCTCTCGCGCAGAAGCAACTGATGAAGCTCTGGCTCTCGAGTCTGGAGGCCGACCAAGCCAGAGCCGAAGCAGCAGCAATCGATCCAAGGCAGGTTCCGGGCTTGACCGGCAACAGACTCAAACGACATCATCATCACCCGCGGCGCCCTCGTCAGGTCTCCAGAGCCGCAACAGTCCAGTGCCTCGATGGCAACAACAAGCGACAACTGGCATGTCAGACGCGCGGTCCAGGCTGGGTCGGATGAAGGCAGACGACGACGACAGTTTCTCCAGTTACGTGAGCGCCAGTCGACGAAAGAAGACGGCGCCAACTCCGACCGCATCACCCAAGCCTCAAGAACCTGAACCTGACCTGCTATTCAACACAAAAGCCCCCGAATCGCTGCGGTCGATACCCCACAGACCTGCACAAAGACAAACCCACGCCGCTCCGCCGACTTCCAGAAAATCTACCCCGAGACCCCCTCGCCAGATCCCCCCCATCGATCCCGCAACCTTGCAAGCATCCACCAAGCACCGTCTCGAGGGCACCGCACATTTCAAGCGTGGCGACTACGCAACAGCTCACTCATCTTATTCCCGGGCACTATCCCTCATCCCCGCCGGCCACCCCCTCATGATTGTCCTCCTCACAAACCGCGCCCTCACGTCTCTCAAAACCGGAGACACTGACCAAGCCATCACTGACGCAGACGAGGCCCTGGTACTCATTGGCCCCACAAATGGCAAGGACGAGACCGTACCCGTCCGCGGAGAAGACGGCAGAGACGAACCCCGAAGCATGACGGAGCTCTACGGAAAAGCCCTCACCCGAAAAGCAGAAGCCCTTGAACAGCGCGAGAAATGGGCCCCCGCGGCCTCCGTATGGCAGCAGTGCGTCGAAGCCGGCGTAGGGGGCGCCACCGCCATAAGAGGTCGTCAGCGATGCCAGAACGCGCTGGCGCCGAAACCACCCCAGGCCGCATCTAAGCCCGCGAGACCAGCCCCATCCAAAGCTTCTTCCCGTCCATCGGCACCATCGGCGCCGCAGAAGAGTTCAGAGGCCGTGACTCGATTGCGAGAAGCCAATGAAGCAGCTGCGCGAGAAGACGATGAGAAGTTCGCGCTGTCGGAAAAGGTGGATGCCAAGGTCTCGGCGTGGCGGGATGGGAAGAGGGATAATCTGCGGGGTTTGATTGCGAGTTTGGATCAGGTGCTTTGGGAGAATAGTGGGTGGAAGAAGGTGGGTTTGCATGAGCTGGTGATGGCGAATAAGGTGAAGGTTTCGTATATGAAGGCGATTGGGAAGACGCATCCAGACAAGGTATTTCTCTGCCACGTTTACGTTTCCTTTCTGGAGTTCATCTCTTTTTATCTCTTGTCAGCCCGTTTTCTTTTGCTCGTGTTCTTTGTTTCGTTTCCTCTTTACACGCCACCGACTACTGCACGTGAAGCGCCTACTAACATGATCGTGGTGTAGCTTCCTCGAGATGCTGACACGGAGATACGGCTTGTTGCGGGCCTGGTTTTTGCGACGCTGAATGAGAGCTGGGATAAGTTTAAGGCGGATAACGGGATGTAGGAGGCGTGTCTGGTGTTTGTGGTATCTTGGCCAAGTATGTCTGGGCTCGTGGAGCAGGATGAAAGCCAATGCTAAGGGGAAGAAGACGGGTAAAGGGCGGAGGGATGCAGAAAACAGGAAGTACATAGAGCATACCGCCACAACATAATCACGAAAGAGAGAAAGGAGAAAGAAATCAAGAATGAAGCAATTACAGTTCGGCATGCCGTGATTAAACAATGACGTTGTATGAGAGGTGCAATCACGCGCCTAATGAAGCGAGGGAAGTGTCTAGGAAGCATAAATTGAAGGATGAAAAAAAATACAAGTTGCAACACTAGGTACAGTATCGTCATCACTGATGAGGCGACCAAATAGTAGCCCAAGATGCATTCCGGCCCTGAAGATACAATGCATCAAATCCAGTATAAAACCACGTCACCAAAACGTGGAAATGATCAGCTTCCCCGAAGCCACAATTTTTTTATCAAGAAAAGAAAGAAAACAGAAGGTATATGCCTACCGCAACACATCACTTCCAATAAGAACAGCACACGCGCGCCACAAAACAATCCAGTAAATAATGCAAGTTGCAACCCCCCATTGAACAACGGCCAAGTTCAGCACTCAAATCATGATCCTCTCCACGAAAAAAAAAACATAGAAAAACCCCCAGTACACCAAGCTCCAAGCTGCAGTACCCCCTCCCCCCTTTCCCTCACAAGCCCAACATCCTCCTCACCCCATCCCGAACCTTCTTCTCATACTCCGCCCTCCTCTCCCTCCACATCTTGGCAGCTTCCACATTCGCAGGACTCTCATCATTAGGTTCCGCGAGCATACTCATTACAGAAATGAGAATCTTTTCGACAGATTGGATCGGGGACCATCGCTCCGAGGCGTGTTCGTAGTGGTTTGGGTCATCGCCGGGGGCGTGTAGAATGGAGATGCAGACGAGGCCGCTTGGGTAGACTGTCAAGCGAGGAAACAAATAGTGAGTATGGCTCTTTGTGCTTTATTGTGAAAGTTTTCCAGGGTGGATGGGGTAGCGGAGATGTCTGCATAGAGAGCGGCGAACCGATTCCCGAACGCTTGTCCGAGGTCCAGGGTTCATGCTCTCGATCTGGTTCATCTTCTTTCTGCCAAGTCTGTCTCCCTCTATTTTTCTCTTCCCTGTTTTGCTTTTCTTCTTTTTTTTCTTTCTTGTTCTTCTGAGTAACGGTGTACTTCATCCTCCTTCTTCTCAGGACGACTCCCTCAGCCCGCTCGGTCGCTTGCCCCCCCCTCCCTCCCATGCAGACAGATCCCCGCACACATACCATTCGGATGCCATATATCCCCCACAAACTTCATCGTCGGTGGCGCGAGCGGATAATCTTTTGGAAACTTCAGCTCCGCGGGGAAAATGCCCCCCTCAAACGGCGTACCCTCTGGGCCCTGGATAAGGCACTCCCAGTGCAGAAGATCGTCTTCGGAGATGGGGCCTGCGGTGATGCCATCGGGGGGTTCGTTTGTTAGGGCGCGGTATTCTTGGAGGAGGCGGCGGTGGGCGGTAGATTGTGCCATAGTTCTGGTTTGCGTTCCCTTTCTGGGGCGTAGTATGGTGCTGTTTGTTTTCAGAGAGGAGGGCTGGATGGGGATTTTGCGGGCGATGATGCGATGCTGGTCGGATCGGCGGTGACGGAGTGGCGGCGGCGCCGGATACCGTCGTCTTGCGGTTAAGAATGCAAAGGTCTATATAGCATATTTAGATACGTCTTCTTCAACGTTCTGTAACATCAACAATCACATCCGGTGTGGTGTAATGGCTATCATACTGCGCTTTCAAGGCAACTTCAAAGGCTCCGCAGGGACCGGGGTTCGATTCCCCGCATCGGAGGTTCAATTCTTTTTGTCGTCGTGACTACCCAAGTTGGCTTTCAATTTTTTTTTGGCTTCCCAAGTTCCTAGCCCTTTACCAGAACTTTTTCTTGAGACTATTTATTGGTAAACGCCTTCTCAGCACTTCAAAAGTCAGAAAGAATACCGAAACCAATGCTCTGTATGTAAGTCAGCTTGAGCAGCTTAGTTGGAAGCTCAGAACGGCCGTTCTACGCGATTCACAAATCGAAACGAGCGTATACATAGATCAAGAACCGGAAACCACAAAATGATGAGCACAAGATCCATCTGTATCGCTCTACCCAGTGCTACCAGAAAAGCGAATCCGCTATCCCCGTGTATTCTCATTTTGAATCTTGAAAAGTTTCTAATTCTTGGCAACTCCACGCAAAGAAACTGATGCATTCTCTATAAACAAATCCAGATAAATAAAACATGAATTGATCAACGGGGCTACACAGCCTACAGCCCCCCCTTAGCCTTAAGCTCCTCATGAGCCTTCCTCTGCTTCTCCCACATCTTCTTCAATGACTTAGCCTGACTCTTGGGCACATCACTCCCATCCTTCATCTTCGTCGGCAACCCCGCCTCATCCCATGCGCCATATCGCTCATCCTCCTTGAACATATCCTCCGGACGCACCTTAGCCTTCTCTCTGGCTTCCTGCTCGGCTGTTTCACGAGCAAGGCGTGCCTCTTCTTTCTTGGCTGCCTTTTCGGCCTCACGCGCGGCTTTTTCCTCGCGAGCGCGGATCAGTTCCTCTGCGGGAATGAACTTGATGAGGGAGGGCTGCCCGTCGGGGCGATCGTCGAGGTAGACACCCAGAGATGTGAGATCGGCATCGCGAATCCGATCCGTCATGGTGAGGAGGGCGCGCTTGGTGTCTGGGTTTTGGGAGGGGACGAGGCGGCGGAGCTCGTCGCGGATCTGGGAAACGAGACGCAGGTAGGGGAAGGAGAGTAGTTCAATGTCGCGGGTGCCGCTGGAGGCGGTGGACTCGAAGTCGGGGGCGGGATCGTGGGATATGAGCGCGGAGAGGGTCTCGCTGGAGAGGGATAGGGCGGCGACCTCGGCTTTGATGGTCTTGAGGACTTCGGAGTAGGGGAGGACGGCTTTTTTGGGATCTACGTCGGCGGCGATTGGTGAGGCCCAGCCGAGGCCGTCGTAGGGGGGGGAGGCGTTGGAGTCTAAGCCGAAGATGCCGACTATTTTTGTGATCCAGCGCGCGACGGCCTCGATGTGAGATAGGTCAAAGTCCTTGTTCTCTTTGACGTAGATGTTGGCGGTGTTGACCAGTCTGAGGATCACGAGCATGGCTCGTGGGGTATCGAATGAGTTGGTCAGCGCGGCCTCTAGGTCCTTCTTGGCCTGCTCTAGGTCGGCAAGAAGGCCAGCGGCAGGGGAGTCATCTTTGCTGATGGAAAGGCTCTTGATGCCATTATTGATGCCAGCTTCCATGAGCCAGGATTTGGTGTTTGTAAAAAAGTTCTGTGGTATGTCAGCACAAAGGCTTACGATGAGCTGAATAGGAAGAATCGAACAATTGTAAAAAAAGGGAAAGAAGTACATACGCTTATGGTAGACTCCCAGTTATCCGACTGGGCACGCATGTCTGGCGAAATCTCCACGCCGTCATTCCATCTACCCATCAAGAAGACGATGCGCATGCTTCTCGCCGTGTAATTGGTGGCCAGTGCATCCGCAATTGTCTGGAAATTCTTGAGAGACTTGGACATCTTGGAGCCGGTAATAGACAAATGACCCATGTGCAAAAAGTAGTTGACCCAAGTATGCTCACCCTTGCCGTGCTGGCAAAAGTAGGCTTCACTCTGCGCAAGCTCGTTGTCATGGTGCGGGAAAGCCAAGTCTATGCCTCCAGAATGGACGTCCATCTGGGAGCCTAGAATATCCGAGGCCATGACAGAGCACTCAATATGCCATCCCGGGCGGCCGTTGCCCCATCTACTCGGCCAAAACGGTTCGCCAGCCTTGGACTTTTTCCAGAGAGCGAAATCGCCTGGTCCACGCTTGCCACCCAGATTCTTCGACAAGGACCCTTCACCTTCTTCCTGCAAGCTTTTATCGTTTTTGCTCTCGGGCCGTAATCGAGCGTATGTGTTTCCAGCGGCTTCGAATGCGCCAATATCAAAGTAGACAGACCCTTCCGCTTCGTAGGCAAAGCCCTTGTCGACTACTCGTTCGACAAACTGGGCAATCTGCGGCACGTACTCGGTCACACGGGTGATGACATCCGGCCGTAGAACATTGAGGTTGTCCATATCCTCCAGAAACAGAGCTTCCATCCGTTTCGTCAGGTCGGTAAAGATGGTCTGGTCGGTCGTATCAACCGTCTCCTTGTATAACGAATCCAGATAAGGCAGGAGGACCTCGTCGGCGCCAGGGAAGATGACATCCTGTTTCAGAGCCTCAGCAGCAGCGTTCATGTTGCCCAAATGCATTTTTATCTTGGCCTCCGCGTCGCCCGGTTTGCCCTCGCCCGAGAGTGTGCCGCCTGTTAATACTCGCCCGTAGGCGGCGTCTCGTCGTGTGATGTACTCGGTTTCGTCCAACTTGGAAGCGTCGTCCGCCAGTAGTGATAAGTTGTTTGCTGCGTAGACGCGGAAAGCCGCGAGACCAAGCTCCCGAAGTTCTTGCTTGGAGCAGTTCTTCTTCTTTTCTAGATCCAACAGTCGTTGTCTCCTAGCCTTGATGATGATCTGTGACAATTAGCTCCCGCGACAGTATATTGACCTGAAAACGAGACTCATGTACCTTGTCGTCAACATCGGTCATGTTCATGACGTACGTGACTTTGAGCTGGAAGTAGTGCATCATGATGCGCCGGATGATGTCGCTGGATACATAGTTCCGCGCATGGCCCAGATGGCTTGAGTCGTAGACGGTCGGACCGCAGGCGTACCAGGAAACCTTGCCGGGCTCTATAGGAACGAAAGGCACGGGAGCACCTGGCTTGAGCGAGTTGTGGACTTTCAACGACTCCATGGCGGCGGTGCTGTGTGGTCGTGGGGAGAAAAGACTGAAGCTGCTGGGGATGGGAGCGAGTATCGTAGACTTCCAGCGATAGAGGCTGCGCAGACGATTCATTCAGAGCAGTCTGTGCGCCTAACCGAGGAGTTTTGTGGCTGCAGACTGGACGCGAACTTTCATCACCAGTGAGGTTCGGCGTTGTCTAGAGAATCGATTGGAGTTGCGGTCAAGATGTTCGCTGTCTTGGTGGTGAAATTACGCAGTAGCGCCACCTGGCACAGCTGCCCTCTAAATTCCCCCACCTCTGCCCCTCTGGTGAAAGATGACCTGCAGGCTGCAGCGAGTCCAGTGGCTGCTCCAGGCTCTTCTGGGGCTTCTTACCTCTTAGTTCTAGGCTCTAGCCTCCTAGGGGCGGCAATTGACCAATTCAGTTGGTGGGGCATCCCGCAGCGCCGCAACGGCGACTCCAAACTTTTTCCAATTTCCATCTCGGCCCGTCCAACAGCGGCGTCATTCAATTCTACGGAAAGTCAGGCTAGTATTGCGCCTGCCATGGACTGTATCAAACAGCATCGGCCGTCGCCGTTTCTATCCCCCAGCCTCAAGACCCAGCCAAACACATTGGCCATCATCAGCCTCTCCAAAGACAGCTTCCAGCCCATTACTCTGCAGCAATCGGCCGGCGCGGTAGATGGCTACGCAGAAGGCGTCACTTTAAATACCAGATTCGGCTCGTTCCCTCACTCGACGCTTCTCGACATTCCTTGGGGCTCACAGGTTCGAGCATCCGTGGTGGACACGGGATCGCGGGGGCGCAAACGCAGACGCGACGATCTCGAAGAGGAGGAGACGCCAACTTCCAATGCCGACGACGCAAACGACGCCGTTGATGGAAACGATACACCGGGTTCCTCAGCACCTGCCAAGAAGGCCATAGTAGCGGCCAGCGGTTTCATTTACGTCCTCCGACCGACGCCAGAGCTATGGACGAGCAGTCTGCCGCATCGAACACAAGTCGTCTACACTCCCGATTATAGCTATGTTCTACAGCGCATTCGAGCTCGACCGGGGTCGCGGATCATTGAGGCCGGCGCGGGGAGTGGTAGCTTTACACACGCGTCCGCGCGAGCCGTTTACAATGGCTATCCGACATCAGAGACCGACGTCAAGGGCAAGGTATTCAGTTTTGAGTTTCACGAGCCTCGGTTCCAGAAGATGCAGGTGGAGATCAAAAATCATCTTCTCGAAGACATCGTCCAAGTTACGCACAGAGATGTCTACGATGAAGGATTTCTCGTGGACGGAAAGTCTCCCAATGCCAATGCCATCTTTCTCGATCTGCCAGCGCCTTGGGAAGCCCTGCATCACCTGTCCCGCCGCAAGACGCTCAAGGGAGGCAAAGTAGTCGACGACGCAGAGGTAGGCGACTGGGTGTCGCCTCTAGATCCCAACCACAGCGCGTATATCTGCACATTCTCCCCGTGCATCGAGCAGGTCACGCGCACCGTCACCGAGCTGCGGACACTAGGCTGGACAGACATCGACATGGTGGAGATCGCGCACCGGAGGTTCAACATCATGCGTGACCGAGCAGGGGCTGGCGCCGTGCCGACAGACGTATCAGAAGCCGTCAAGAAACTCAAGAGTGACTTGCAGCGGACCCAAAATTTTCACAAGACGCAAGCAATCCCGCCCGCCTCTGATGAGTCGGAGTCCAAGATGGATGTCGACGAAGCAGCGCCAAACTCGCCAGAGCAGGCGTCTGATGAAAATTACAGCAAGGGCGACGCCCCGTGGATGCAGGGTAATGTTGTCCACCGCACAGAAAATGATCTCAAGACCCATACCTCGTACCTTGTGTTTGCCATTCTGCCGCGGCAATGGGACGATGCGGCCGAGGAGGCTGCGATGGCGAAATGGCCCTGCGGACAGGAGAAGAAGACAATTGGCAATCTGGATAAGCAAACGCGGAAGCAGCAGAAGAGGGAGTTATTGGCGGGGAAGAGGCACAAGAAAGGAGGAGATTAAATGATTCCAATGATACCCAGAACGCTCACTTCATAGATATTCCAATAGAAGGCGTCAATGTGTCCATCTGTAGCAAGAACGGAGCACGTCGCCTACTCGTAGAACTAGACTCAACTTGAGCATGGCGATAGGTTTTGTCGTGGTCGTTTGATTTGCTCGTTTCGCGCTCTGTGTATGGTGGTGAGCATTCTAGAACTATACCGTGCGTGCGTGCCCAAGTTTGAAATGCTGTGTCTCTTTTGTCAGAGATAACGGCTCTCTCATTGTCCTGCTTGCATCTGGCAATAGAAAGTCCAAATTGGCGAGACACTCAGGTCGCGTGCACTATCATCATCTTGCTATACTCGACTTTGAGAACGAGCATCCATCTCATTCCGTTGTAAGATTCTGGGTAATCTTGAAGATCCCAGTGAACGCGTCAGATAGGCCTTGGAGACTTGCTCTCTGGTGGGCGTCTTGAAATAAACTTGCTTGGCGTGAGTCAGAGCACAAGACTCACAATCTTTTCGTCCCGTTCCGCGTATCTTAACACCTCTTGCGTGCGAAACGAGCTCACTCGGAGCTTCTTTGCCAAGGTGGCCAGAAAAAGATGCCAAAACTCTTCACTATCTGAACGGGTAAGACATGAGTCCTGGTTTGAATGCCATCGCCGCAGGGCTTGTGTGTGTGTGTGCGGTTCATTGTCGAAAATACCATCGGACGTGTCACGAGTGTCAAGTTAAGGGACAATGGCGAGTAATTGTACAGTAAATGGTGCATCTTCACGAGATTCTCTAAAATCAATTTCTCCTTCAGAGCACCAAACTGTAGAGAATGGTCTGACCCGTCGTGCCAAATGCCTTTTTCCTCCAGACGACTCGCAGACACAATGTTGATATGGAACTAATCAACAATAGCAACATTGAGCAATTTCAAATCAACATTCTTAACTCCATCGTCCCCTTCGAAAACGTTCTTCAAGACACGATTGCCTCGGCCAACAACATGAAAGTTTATATTGCCGGTCTCGATAAACTCATCTTCCGCAGATTTGAACGTGCCAAGGTCAAGGAGGTCAATGCTGTTGACCACGTGCATGACACTACCGGTATGATACACTGTACTCTCGGACAGTACATGTCTGTGGTCGCCAATCGTGATATAAACACCAATTGCTTGTGCTTAAGCAGCAGCGACAACTTCATGGAGTAAATTTGGGTCGATTCTTCCCTTTTGGCTTGTTCCACCCCTTCTTCGTCGATGATGGCCAACCGTTCGCCGTGATCGACGATCTCAGGGTCTCCCACTTTGCTGACTCGTAGAACTGTCGTATGGCGCTATGACGGTTTTGTGGTAGAGACGATTCGTAACCGCTGTATGAAGTTGTCGTTGCTGAAGCACAAGCAATTGGTATATTGTACGGTACAATAAGCGTGGTACAATTTGTACCACGCTTGGCGACCGCAGGCATCTACTGTCCGAAAGTACAGTGGATAATCGGATTTCTCTTTCCGTCAATTGGTGAAAGCCATCAAGAAGAAGTTCTCGCCTGGTGATTACATCGTCAAAGCCAACCTGTCGTTAGATGCAGTCGAAGTGGACGAGTTGTGGACGACAATCCGAATTTCATCTCAGGAGCAACTCGGCCCGGCAAAACGTGTCCCCGCACTCCACGTCCAACGTTCCTCATCCAAACCTCCAGACAAGCACGCGGCGCCCAAATTTCAAGCTCCCAGCTTCCCGCGACTCCAACGAACCACCAATCTCGCGATCCCACACCAACACAGCTCACCCGACCCTTCAACAAAGCCCCATCGCAGCCATGACCTCCACAATCGGCATCCCTATCAAGCTCCTCAACGAAGCACAAGTACATCTCGTCCCAGAACCCGACCTCCCCATCCATCCTGTGCTAACCCAGATCAACGTACGCAGGGCCACATCGTGACTCTCGAAATCACATCCGGCCAAACCTACCGCGGCAAGCTCCTCGATGGTACATGTTTACTCCACTTTCACATCTCCTCCTCCTCCTCTCCCATCCCACCACAACCAAGAATACAGCCCTATACTTGAATCACGTTTCAAATCAGACGAAACAACGTAAGTAGTATGCTAACATGCCTTGCTCTCACAGCCGAAGACAACATGAACGTCCAACTCAAAGACATTACCGTAACAGCCCGCGACGGGCGGGTCTCTCACCTCGAGCAAGTCTACATACGGGGCTCGCATGTGCGCTTCTTCATCGTGCCGGATATGCTGCGCAATGCGCCCATGTTCCGAAGCAGGAATCTGCGCGGGAGGGGTGTTGGATTGGCGAGGGGTAGGGCGACTGTTAGTAGGGCGAGGGCTGGGGGGCGACGATAAAGCTGATGTCGGATGGGGGAAAACTGAGAGGAAATGGGCTGAGGGCTTGTTTGGTTTCGGCGTTATATGGTCTTGCGTGCTGTCCTTTTTATCTAGGTGGAGATGATTTGATGGGTTGATTTGGTTCACAATGAAGACAACAATGGAGAATAGGGCAATTTATTTGCAGATCGTGCGTGTGGATGTGGATAGTCTATTCCGTTGACCTGTGTATCTGCTGGATACGGAAAATGCTCATGTGCGGCGCAGAAAATATGCTATACATAGGGAGGAATGCTGCCAGCTTGAACAAAGAAGCATGCGTCCAGTCTAACAAGGAGGCATCCTTCGAATCTGATAAGCACCGTCCAGCTCCAATGCAATAAGAGTCGCCTTCTCACGCCCGGCCACGCCACTCGTCTAATTCATACACAAGCCCCTCTTCATTCACGGCCGTTCAGTCGTCCACGCACATCTCTGCATCGCTCTCTCCATTACTTCATCCTCGCCAGCGCATCCTCCGCCCTATCAACCAACTCCCTAGTCCTCTCCAACACCTCTCTTGCCTCCCCCTCCCCTAAGCCCTCCTCATCAGCGACATGCTCATCCCCCTCCAGCACAGCCGCCACACTCTCCTCCGCAGCCCGAACAGCCTTCCGACCCTCCTCCCGGACTTCCCCTTCCCAGAACGTCCTCGCCGCGTCCCATTTCTTCTGCACCCGACCGAGGCTGTACACGATTCCCAGAGCTGCCACCGCGCCAGCTTCGTAGACCGTAGACGAGAGAGAAGATACGTACAGAAGAGCCGCAAGCGAGGTAGCTAAGCCCGAAGTCCCCAGCGACTCCAGCACGAGTCGCTGCGCTAGAGACTGCAGAGCCGGGACCGTCTCATTCTGTAAATAGCGGCGCGTGAAGGCAATATGGCCGGGCCACTTTGGCAGAGCCGACGAGGTTATCCCAGCGGACACCTGTTGACTTGATCCCAGATATCGGGTTTTCGATGATGCGTCGCCACTCGACGGCATCGGCTGCGGATACTCTGCCGATGAACCCCCTCGCAGCTGAGATATGCGGCCTGCAAGGTGCACTAGTTCCTGCTCAGCGGTCGGCATGAAGCGCTGGTTAAGCATCTCGTTTGTGAGCATCGCCACGTCATCGACGCGCCAGAAGAGTTTCCACCAGCCCAATTTGCGCCATCGAGATCCCTCGAACGCGCGATCGAGTTCCTGCTGTAGTTCTGAGTGTGCTCTCTGCGCCCAGTCCACCAGGTATTCGTTCAAGGCTGCTACTTGCGGGTCCTTGGCGCTGGGGCGCGTGGTAGAAGAAAATGCCTCAAGTTGTTGCTGGACTTCAGCCCGTGTGTTCTGCAGCATGGAGGTAATGAGCCTGCGCAGGGCGGGTTTCGTCTCGCCCCTTGTGGTGGACACAGCGCCCGCCCTCAGCCATTCCATAAGAAGGGGCACGTTGCTCGCGAACCAGAGCCGTTCGTAGTCCCTGCCGTGCTGGGGACCTTGTCGGAATAAACGCACGCCTTCTTCCGCGAGTGCCACGTCTATGCTGTTAAACGGTACATCTCGAAGCTGCGACTCGGGGAAGCGCGCGCCCTCAAAGTCCACTGCTGCAGCGATCGACGCCGTCCTTCCAGCGGCCTCGGCGGCGGGGAGCAGCGCAGATAGCTTCACCGCGCCTGGTAAGCCCCCCGCTACCAGCAATGCCTGGTGCACGGGCGCAGAAATAGTCGACCTCTTGTCTGCGGTCGAGGGGATCTCCACGGCAGGTACCAAGATGGCGTCCTCCACTGCCTCTGAGGACGTGGTGCCCGGACCCGACGCGTCGCCAAAAGGCACACTGACGTCCTCCATGAGCAGGAATTCCAGGTTGAGTCCGTCAAGGAGCGGCGACGAGATGTGCATCTCATCCAGGCCTGTCTGCCGCTCAATCTTTAGCGACACGGCATGCTGTCGCGGGGGCCCGACGCGCACTACCAATGGTGTTGTCTCGTCCCTATTCCCCAGCTCTCGTTCCCAAGACTGCTCTCCCTGCAGCGGATCCGCGAGTAGAGCCCGTAAGACCCTCCGCGCCGTGGGCCGTGATCCAGCGCGAGGGCCCTTTACGAGCCCCAAAATTGCGATTCGAACAACCTCGTCTCCTTGCTCTTGTCGTAGGCCCTGGAGGGCTAATTGCCATCTTGAAAGGTTCGTCAAGCTGGGCGCATGTTTCTGCAGCTCGAGAAGGGTGCTCTCTAGCTCTGCTCGGGGATGCTGGTGTCGTGTGGGCGCGGGTGAAGGCGGAGGTGTCGACGAGAGAGATCGGTGAGAACTGGCATCGCGTCGGGTGCGTGAGGCATTGGCACAAACTGGACAGACGGATGGAGAGGCGGCCAGGCGCCGTGTGTGTCCTACTAAAAGGCGGTGCTGGCCGGTGCGAGGCAGAATCGCTGCTTTGAACGCCATCGCCGACGTGATGTTGAGGTTGACGACATGGCCGCGGTGGATGGGGTTCCCAGTTTGCCGCCTTTGCTTCGAGAGCGCGGCTGAGCGCGGCAGAGCTTGGTCCATTGGCGCCGTGGCGGCAGATAAGTGGGTCGCGCGTAGCTCGCGCGACAAGTCCAAGCCCCCTTCCGTGAGTCCATCCAAAACACCACAATACCACCTCACCTCATCACCAGAGCAGAAGCGAGCACCCAACACAACCAGCATACTCTTCACCACCAGAGAGCAAAAAAAAGATTCGTCCTCAAAAAAGACATAGAAACAAGAGTCAAAAAAAGAGGGGAGACACTACGCAAAAAACAACAGCCGTCAAAATGCCACCCCTACCTCCCCATCGTCACCCCCTCCCCCGCCTCATAACCTACCACCAAACCCATCACGACCCCTCCGGCAACCCAGTCTCCCTCCTCCCCCTCCTCACCCAGCCCTCCATCTCAATCACACACGTCATCCTCGCCGCCATCCACCTAAATCCCCATCCCGATCCCCTCACCCTAAACGACCACCCCCCTCACCACCCACGCTTCCAAACCCTCTGGGCCGAGCTCCGCATCCTCCAAGCCTCGGGCATCAAAGTCCTAGGCATGCTCGGCGGCGCCGCCAAGGGCTCCTACGCACGCCTCGACAGCACACCCGACGACTTTGAATTTTACTACGCTCCCCTACGGGCGCTTATCCAGGAGCGCGGGCTGGATGGGTTAGATCTGGATGTGGAGGAGCCCATGAGCTTAGCGGGTGTGATCAGACTGATTGATCGTCTGAGGGCAGATTTTGGGGCCGACTTTCTCATAACGATGGCGCCGGTTGCCATGGCGTTGTTGGATTCGGAGAAGAATCTGAGTGGGTTTGACTATGAGGCGTTGGAGGTGATGCGGGGGCACGAGATTGCTTGGTATAATACGCAGTTTTATTGTGGATGGGGGGATTTGAGCAATACGCTCATGTTTGATATGATGCTGCAGAAGGGCTGGAGGGCGGACAAGATTGTTGTGGGTGTTGTCACTAATCCGGCTAATGGTCATGGGTACGTCGACTGGGAGATGCTTTCCGCTGTGTTGACTATCCTCGCCAGGAGGCATCAAAAGTTTGGAGGTGTCATGGGCTGGGAGTACTTCAACAGCTTGCCCGGTGATGCCCATCGTCCGTGGGAATGGGCCAATCGACTGACTTTGCTGCTCCGAGGGCACGCCTTGCCGTCTGATTCCACGAGTGTTGGGCAAACAGAGCATGTCCAGCCAGAGAAAGCAGGAAAAGCACAACAAGAATACTCAGGGGGCGTCATCGAGATTGACCCGGATCCTATCGACAATCTCCCGCTGCAAGTACCTCGGGAGTTTGAGTATCATTCCGACGAAGACGCAGACTCTTAATGCACTACTCAACTCAGCGCGACATATTCCAGCGTTCATACATTTCTCGTCACGGGGGCCGAACCTGCGCGGTACAAGCAAAAGATCTATTTCATCAAAAAGACAAGAACTAAGACAACAAAATCTCTACCGTATAGCCAGCCGTACTTGCACCATCAAGTCAATCATGTAATAATGTCAGCGACAAATACATAAACAAGCCAGCAACAGAAATCATTCCACTTCTGGGAACAGCAAACCATCCATCAAACAGCCCTTCGTTTCCTCAGTCACAAGCAATCCAAGGGTCGCATTGCGCCTGGACGGTGAAGTTGTTGAACTTGGGATAGCTGCCCTCTACAGCCGAGATGATGGGGTCAAAGAAGCTCTGGTTGAACCGTGCATTGTCGCAAGTAGAACATGGAGTGGCCAGGAAAGCATCGTAATGTGTCTTGTACGAGAGTCGGCCCACGAGCTTGTTCGTGGCAACATCCGTGGCCCTCAAACTGAATGCTTCTGGCATCACCACCCAGTTTGACGCTGTCTGGTTGTTATTGGTGCCGCCGGGAATGATGGGGTTCTGATTGAACCAAAGACTCTTCAGTCCAACATCTCGGAGAGCCTTGATGAGCAGAAGAGTCATGTGCGAGTCTTCGTCAATCTGGATACCTGCACACTCAATGGTGATATTGAAACCCTGACCACGGACAGGGCCACCAATGCAGCGCCCCGTGTTTTTGTCCCAGACGAACAGATTGATGAAAGCCTGCCAAGTATCTTGCCAGTTGATGAAGCGAGGGTTGACACCAGCGTATATCTCTAGCTGTCCCTGCTTTGGGTTGGACGTCGGAGCAGGCTGGCCAGAGGTGGTTGAGGTGACAGTGACGGTCTTGGGGGGCTTGGTATAAAATGTGGTTTTGGGGGGAGCTGTAGATGCTGGGGCAGAGGAACTGTGACTGTCCATGTCCTTGGGACGAGGAGGTGGGTTGTTGTTATGGTTGCAGACAAACGCAGTCCAGCAGATGGCATCGTGACTGATGGTCTTGTTCACAGCCGCGCTAACAGGGCGGCCGTGATATGCCCAGCAGTTGAGTTTATCCTTGCCATCTTTGCTGGAGACAGCGTTACCAGCTTTGAAGCCGTCCGGGGTGCCATCTTCAACGTAGGCAGTCCATACCTGACCGTTGGGCATTGTGCCAGTAGCACCGCGGGGAATCCATGGATAAATTCCATCCTTGTAGGGAATTTCGACAGCCATGTCAGGGGCTTCAGGATAAGTAGACGCAGATGCTGGCCACTTGATGTCATCGTACCAGTTCATCTGGCGGGAGGTAGACCAATCCGGATGCTCTTTGTCATCTCCAATGCCACAGTCACAGAGGATAAGGTTTCCTTTGGGTGATATCTGGCTGTTGACCATGGAGGAGAAACCCAGGAGGACGAATAGTCCTGCGGTGATCTTGACGGTAGTCATCTCGACGACTCGGGGATATCTCGTTGTTTGTGAGTGTAGTTGTGAGTGTGTTCTTTGCTTGATGAAGTACTGCAAACAAATAGTGTGGGAGAGGGCGTAGAGACTTATCAAGAAACAGAAGAGGGTTTAAGGAAAAACCAAGAGAACAGAACATGAGAGAGACCATTTGTAGGCTTGCCAAGCGTGAGCAGTTTCTCGAAAGTGCAAGTACTGCGTTGGGGAAGGAACGACCAGCCACCTGTGGGCACCACTGGCAGCATTACCATTTGGAAATGTACTGCAGAAACGCAGTGTGGAACTGTGTGGAAGTCGGTGTAAATTAACAAATGATCAAATACTGCAAGGCCAACACGGTATATCGCTTTGGAAGTGGTCGTATGCGTTATTTGCTTCCAGGTTTGCCACCATCTTGGGAAGAGGGGAGAATAGATATCTGCTTCGCCACGTATGATGTTGCGAGGAACGCAAGACGCAGCGTGAGAATTGATGCACTTCAGTCTTCTGGTGATTGATAATGAAATATTATTCAACATGTTTGTATGTATTGCCTTTCAGGCGATGTCTCTTGGCACCAGTACTTCAAGAGGGAGAATAGAGAACTGCTTTGCGCGACAGGGGGACACATTTGGTCAAGGCGATGCTGCAGAACCCCCATCGGAGCCGCAAGTTCAAGATTATCTCGAACCGAATCAAATCTGTGCCACTTTGATTTATAACTTAGTCATGCTCAAGTCTGAAATTATATCCAAAACTTGGATTGAAGTCATCTTCCCAGACGGACACCTACCCTAAAAGCCAAATGATGCTTCATTGCTTACTCCGTACCGTAGATAACCCCACCAGCCCGCTCCATCCGGTCGAACTTCAGCACGCGATTCCTTCCATCATCATTGTCATAAACCTCTTCTACCTCAACCGATCGCAAGTACCAAAATGTTTCGACGCCCAAACACTCAATGGCCTCGTCTTCTCCGATTCCGCCAGCCAAAACCCCCTCGAAGCATCCTTATCCGACATCAATCCTCCCAGGCCTCCCGCATCGACCGCATCACAGCCCGCCTACCCCGTCGTCTACAAAAATACACCATTGGGCTACGTAATGCGCCCGTATCGCATATTGTGTCGTTCCTGATTCTTCACGAACTGACCGCCATTGTGCCTCTCTTTGTGCTGTTTGCGCTTTTTCACTATACTACGTTTGTTCCGGTGGCGTATGTGAGCGAGCACTTTGGCACCTATGTGCAATCTGGTATAACACGGTTCGAGAAGTACTTTAGCCGGAAGGGCTGGTTTGGGTTTCGGCCAGAAGATTTGGAAAGGGACCAGGCGGGTGGGGTGGATGTGCTGGAGAGCTGGGATAGCGGCGATCGCAAGTACAGGATTCTGGTAGAGGTCGCGCTCGCGTACGCGGTTACGAAGGCTCTGCTACCAGTCCGCATTGTGTATAGTGTTTGGGCTACGCCATGGTTTGCGGGGGTGTTATTCAAGTTGAGGACGTCACTGACACGTATTTCAAAGCGTTGATGAGCGATTGTGGGATGAACCTTGGTGGGACATATATGCATGTATATTTTATATTTTCAACAATTCTCCATCGCCTCGTATGCAATGGGCCCGGGGCTATAGTGCACGCCTAAATCATGTTTTGCATGCGACAAAGACCTCCTTTTTCTAGATCTCCATGAAGTACTTGGCCTGAGAGTGAGTCCAGTTGAGGAGCTGGCTCTTCTCGAACCACAGAGCAATCTCCTTCTGGGCGTTCTCGACGGAGTCGGAGCCGTGGCAGATGTTGCGGCCCTTGTCGAGGGCGTAGTCGCCACGGATGGTGCCAGGGGCAGAGGCGAGGGGGTCGGTGGCACCGAGGATAGCTTAAGAGCGGTCAGCATGGAGGCTAGTGGCAGAAAGCGAATAAAATGGAGAAACTTACCACGGCCAGTCTTGACGGCATCACGGCCCTCCCAGACCATGGCGCACATGGGCTGGTTCTTCATGTCTGTGGACGTTAGTCTCGTTTACTGAAATCGAAAGATGTTATAGTAGAATTGGTCCGTACAGTCAATCATGGGGATGAACCACTTGGCGTTCTTCTCGGTGTCAAGGTCGGAGTCTGCGCTTGGTCAGCATCGTAGCGAGTGCGAGGAGCTGTCCACACTGACAGTGAGTTCGGAGGTGCTTCTCATCGGGGGCAACGAGCTTCATGGCAACGAGCTTGAAACTGGTAAAAGTCAGTACGCTGCGAACAGAACGTGTATATTCGAAGCGTCCTTACCCGCGGTTCTCGAAGCGAGAGATGATGGGGCCAATCAAGCCACGCTATGTCGAGTCAGACCTGTAGATATCCGTGTCAATCCGTTCCAGGACCTACCTGCACGCCATCGGGCTTGATAGCAATGAAACTACACAGCGTGTCAGAATTGAGGCAATTGCAGTCGTGGCCACCCCTCCTCGCCCAAGAAAATCCAGCAGAGCTTTTTGGAGGGGTTGCTTGGCGGGGTAGATCAAAAGTCGGGGTTCACAGAACCGAGGAATTTATATGGTCAGTCGGAAGGTACTCACGTCTGCTCGGTAGCGCTCATTTTGCTGGATGGTTTCGAGTCTGAAGATACGGGTGGTAGAGAGGCAGGTGTTGTGATTGAGAGAGGGAAAGAACTTTGTGAATCTAAAGACGAGGAAAAGGGACAAATATTCTGGCGGGCGGAGAAGAAGCAGACAAGGGCAACAGCCAATGCGAAGAGGAGAGCAAGAATTTGTGGGGTCAGGGTTTCCCGAGCTGGCCACAGTGTTATGCGTCTGTTAGCTCCGGTGCCAGCGGTGAGTACAGCGTCGTCCCTGTTGCCCTCGTGTTCCAACTCATCGCGATTGGTGATGTTTGGAGTGTTCTCGTCCTCAAGATTCGTAGGATGGAGGCTGTGGGGTGCAGCCATGATGAATGCCAACTTCTGAGCTTACATACAAAAATGTCTGTCGTTCTAATCGCGAAGCCCGCACGGTGCGGATGATCTAAGAAGATGATGTTATCGAGTCCATGGATTTCTCCTACGTTATTGGTCGTTGATCCAGACGAGGTCGAGATTCAATAGAGTAACGCCTGGCCGATCTGGATGATGAACATCAACTCATTCACAGCTGCCCCTTTTTCTAATGAATTATGAGACGATGTTCACACCGTTGTGTACGACGTCAGGGGGGTCGTGGCCGGCAACAGGATGCTCCACTATTCCATTGATGGATGTCTCGTATCCACCCATTCGCCAGCTCAGTGCCGGCCCCCGGGTCAGACAGCTCGAGCTCTCAGGGACAAGTTGCATTTCGCACATAGAACTCAGCATACAGTGTCGCCCCTTGGTTCAAGTTGTGTACCAGGACCATGCGGTCATCTGCTGGCTTGTTAAGCCGATGGGCACCATTCCTTTGCCTCTTGGTTGCATTGTTTTGTCTATTCCGTTCAGCTGGTAAGTCCAATTGTCTCTACGTAATTGCCTTGTCTGACCAACGCTCGCAGCATCGGTGAAGGAGCATGACTTCAAGAAATGCGACCAGTCAGGTTTCTGCAAGCGTAGCCGCGCATTCGCGGACAAGGCCTCCGAGACGTCGACCTGGACTTCACCATACGCCGTGATTCCCGAATCGGTCAACTTCAAAGAAGGGCAATGGCAAGCAGTCATTGCCAAGACGATCGATAACGGCGAGCGAGTTCGTTTTCCGGTTACAGTTTCACTTCTCCGAAGTGGCGTGGCTCGTGTATCGATCGACGAAGAAAAGCGACAGAAGAAGGAGATAGAGCTCCGTCACGGCAGCAAAGCCCGGAAAGAGCGCTACAATGAGGCAGAGAGTTGGGTTATTGTGGGCGGCCTAGATTTGGACACGGAGGCGCAGGTCGTCTCTCAGGACACAACGCAGGTAATTATTCAGTACGGTAGCGACAAAAAGCTGGAAGTTGTGATCAAGTTGTCGCCGTTTGAGGTTGATTTCAAGCGCGACGGCGAGTCTCACGTCAAGTTCAACGACCGAGGTCTGCTGAACATGGAACACTGGAGGCCAAAGATCGAAAAGGAGAAGGTGGAAGGAGAGGAGGACAAGCCCGAGGAAGAGTCCAAGACGGAAAATGGCGACGAAGAAAGTACCTGGTGGGACGAGTCGTTTGGCGGAAACACTGACTCCAAGCCTCGCGGACCTGAGAGCATTGGCATGGACATATCTTTTGTGGGCTACGAGCAGGTCTTTGGCATTCCCGAACATACTGGCCCCATTTCCCTGCGACAAACCCGTGGTGGCGATGGCAACCACAATGAGCCGTACCGTCTGTACAACACGGATGTTTTTGAATATGTTTTGGACAGCCCCATGACGCTGTACGGCGCAATTCCTCTTATGCAGGCTCACCGCAAGGACTCGTCGGTCGGCGTCTTCTGGCTCAACGCCGCAGAGACGTGGATTGATATTGTCAAGGAAAAGGACAGCAAAAACCCTCTCAGCCTCGGCAAGAGCACACACAGCACCCGCACTCACTGGTTCTCGGAATCTGGCATCTTGGATGCCTTTGTCTTCATGGGACCTACGCCTCGTGATATTACCAAGAAGTACGGCGAACTCACCGGCTACACGGCCATGCCACAGGAGTTTTCCGTCGGCTATCACCAGTGTCGGTGGAATTACATATCTGACGACGACGTCAAGGACGTGGACCGACGTATGGACAAGTACAAGATCCCGTACGACGTTATTTGGCTCGATATCGAGTATACGGATGAGAAGAAGTACTTTACCTGGGACCCGCACTCCTTTGCCGACCCCGTCAGTATGGGTGAGCAGCTGGACGCGCATGGCCGCAAGCTCGTGGTCATCATCGATCCACACATCAAAAAGGTGGACGGCTATTCTGTCAGCACAGACATGCACTCCAAGGATTTGGCTGTCCATAACAAGGACGACGAGATCTACGAGGGCTGGTGCTGGCCCGGGTCATCCAACTGGATCGACTGCTTCAATCCCAAAGCAAACGAGTGGTGGAAGACGCTATTCAAATACGACTTTTTCAAAGGCACTCTACAAAACACTTTCCTGTGGAACGATATGAACGAGCCCTCTGTCTTCAACGGCCCTGAAACCACCATGCCGAAAGATAACCTTCATTATGGAGGCTGGGAGCACCGCGACGTGCACAACCTAAACGGCCTGACCTTCCACAACGCCTCGTGGGAAGCCATGGTCAGCCGCCAAAAGGGAGAGAAACGCCGACCCTTTATCCTCACTCGTTCCTTCTATGCCGGCTCACAGCGATTAGGGGCCATGTGGACTGGCGACAACCAAGCCAGTTGGGACCATCTCGCGGCCTCCATCCCCATGGTCCTCAACCAGGGCATCTCCGGATATCCCTTTGCCGGAGCTGACGTCGGTGGCTTCTTTGGAAATCCCGACAAAGACCTTATGGCGCGGTGGTACCAAGCCGGCATCTTCTACCCCTTTATGCGCGCACACGCCCACATTGACTCCCGCCGCCGCGAGCCATACATGCTAGGAGAGCCCTACACCGAGATCCTAACCAAGGCTCTTCGCCTCCGCTACGCATTACTGCCCTGCTGGTACACGGCGTTCTTCCACGCCAACCGCGACGGCAGCCCCGTCGTGCGTCCCATGCTATGGACACACCCCTCAGAGGAGAGCGGCTTCGCCATCGACGACCAACTCTTCCTGGGCACGAGCGGACTTCTCGCAAAACCCATTGTCGAGAAAGACAAGTTTTCCACGGAGATTTGGATCCCAGATGAGGAGGTCTACTACGACTATTTCAGCTACAAGGTTCTGAAAACACAGAGGGGCAAGAGCGTCACCGTAGATGCGGCGATTGACTCCGTGCCTCTCCTCATGCGGGGGGGCCACATCTTCCCTCGGCGTGATATACCCCGCCGATCGAGCGCCGCGATGCGCTTCGACGACTATACACTGGTTGTGGCGCTCTCTCGAGATGGGTCCGCGGAGGGGGATCTCTACGCGGATGATGGGGATACGTTTGAGCATGAAGAAGGGCAGTATATCTATCGGAGGTTCCATTTGCAGGGGAATACGCTTGCGTCTACGGATGCTGAGGGACGAGATACTAAGTCGATCAAGGCTGGGAAGTGGCTGGAGGCTATGCGGGAGGTATATGTGGACCGGATCATCATAGTTGGTGCACCGGCGATGCTGAATAGGGAGGAAGTTTCGATTGAGTCGGAGGGACGGACTTGGGGTGTCAAGGTTGAGTATCATGCTGCTGAGAAGGGGAGGGCTGCGTTTGCGGTGCTGGGGAGGGTGGGAGCGAGGATCGGGGAGGACTGGAGGATTAGATTTGAGTAGACTGTTGGAGACTTGGAGCTACCTACCTGTATCAGTGGTAGATTGCTATTTTAAACGACGTGATTTATTTTGAATGGGACGATCTGTGTGGTAACGCGTGATTATTGCTAGTGTGAAACAGGTGATTGAAATTTGAGAGGTGGCAGTGTCTGGTCTGAGATGTGCATCTCTGCCATCTGGATAAAGTTTTATTTTAGTTACAACAGGTACATACCTACGGTCCTACCTGCCTCTTACTTGACGTACAACTCGAGAGCATGTAGGTATGTACCTAGCCGGAAGCGGGCCCAGTGTATAGAGTAGGGACTAAAGTTATTCAAATTTAACACGCCACGAGTCACATATCTTCTGAAGCGGCACGGATATAATTATCGTGATTCGTGCATGTATGGCACTTCTTTGCACGGCACAGAATCCTACAGTGGCGGACGGAGCAAAATCATGGGGTAACTTGGTTCCTGAGAGACTCAGATACCTATACTGCCTATCTTATAAACGAGGTATGTGACTTTATTCGTACAGACACATTCCGAGGTTAGCCCCAGACGAGAGGTGCTGTGATACCTGGGTACCTACCGTGAATCATGATGCTGTACGGAGTAGGCAATACAACCCCGATCCCTGCGTATCGTCTGATGGCGGGGGCCGCCATGGCGGATGAGACTGGACGGCGGATGCAGCGGATTGTTCAACAACAAAAAAAGCGGGAAAGCCCGAAAAGGGTAAGACAGGGAAAAGGGACAAGATGATATGCTTAACAAAAGAGCAAAGTACATATGAATAGATTAGAGCGAGTGTATAGATGAAACCAGATCGACGGAGACGTACCTAGTAATTGCCAGGACAAAGAAAAAAAGTTATCATTACACAGAGAGGTAGAGTGAAAGATGAGATGCGAACAATGCTATAGATAGAATGACAAAGAAAGCAATCAGTAGAGGCAGACGAAACCGATATTAGGTAGGTAAAGCAAGAAAGAGGAGTCATGCATGTAGTACGAGAGATGGACAAGTCATAACTCCTTGCGACGCGGCTATTCGGGCCGCTGGAACGCCAGTAAGCACCAGATCGTGCAATGGCTTGCTGGCTGCTGACTGCATGTACCGATATATGTACCTAAATGCCGGCATTCGTACGGCGATTTGGCGTCGTGACGGCCGGTAAGGCGCTGGTAATAGTCAGGTCACAGGTGGTGTTGACGACGCTAGGCTTTTACAGGTCTACCTCTCTGTACATGCACATGTGCTCCGTACCTATTCGTAGATACACACGGAGTACCTAGGTAGGTAGGCACAAACCACAACTTATACAGTGAATACATGCATGTAGGTATGTAGGCAATCATGTACCTATACATAGTACATTGTGCATATTCGCAGCTTGCACGCACTCCCACTCTCACATCCCCACATCGTATCTGGATTCTGCACCTTTCCCCGGCCCCTGCCCCTGTCCCCCAGGAACCCAAGCCCGGAAGCTCGGCAGCCTCGTCTACGGAGTACGGAGTACGGAGTAAGTACATGCCCATGAAAGCTTCTCTCGCTCGCTTCCACGCCTTGTCAAATCTTCCTTGACAGCTCTGAGCTCACAGACCAGCATTCGGCCGCAATTAATTAGTAAGGGGCAGAACCCCCGACAGGTGGAATCGTCGGCCTGCGCGTAACGGAGTACGGAGTAACGGAGAAGACAAGGCTGGCAGCTGCAAAGGGGTCGGCCGGAGCCGGGATGGGTGTGTGGGGCCATGGAGCGTGCTGCCGCCTGCGTGGCTGATCATTGATGTGGCGACCTTGGAATCGTGGATATCTGGTGGCGTAATTGACTGGCAGCGATTTGAGCGTTGTTGCAGGGAGGCCACGACGTTAGCACGTGGAGGACGAAGCTGTGCCTACGTAGCGCTACACATTCATACCTACCTTACATACCTCTCCGTACATACATTATACATACCTAGGGATGACTCGATAAGGAACTTGCTGCAGGGCTTTGCATAACTCCGTACGGACGGCGGAGTACGGAGAAAAGGATGCATGGACTGCTCTTCCCCGCCGTAAGAATCTCTTTTGCCTTTGCATGCCCCCTGGCCTTTATCATGGATGGCTCATCGCCCACGTTTGATAGGCATGTACTTAGGTACATACCGTACAGAGCTCTTCAGGGGGAGAGGCTCCATGAGCTCAGTCACAGACTTCAGTCTATGTAGTACATACCTAGTATGTAGAGGTAGGTAGGTACCTATGTGTAGGTACATAGACGCGGGCTCCGAGCTCATTGGGCGATATCGATGGCGATGCGCTCCGTTGGGATTCGGCGTTGAGTCTATCGGCGGGGGTCGACGACATTTAGCCAGAGCTGGTCTCCCCGGGTCCGCTAAGCTTCGGTGTGCTTCAGTGTGTTTCGGGAGAGCTTCAGTATGCTGCACTGCCATTCATCATCTCTCAATGCCCGTCATGCCCTTTCAGTCTGCTTCAAAGCAAACATGTATGTCTCAAACAAATATAGTATGTACTGCGTCTTGAAAGTTGAATGACGGCGTTTCTGTGCACGGTGTCCCCCAAACTCAATCCCCACCCGTCTCTGCATCAGCCAGGGTTCGACCGGATTGCCCCACTCTATTCCTCACCTGCCCCGTCTCATCGTCACTCAAAGGGCCAGAGCCGGCCACGCCTGACCAAACAAACGCCGATGAGATCTCGATGCCCGTGTTGATGGTGTCGTCCAAGTCGCTGTAGCTCGTTCGTTTAAACCCATTCTCCCCTCATCCCGCCTTCTGGATGCGGTGCCTTGATTATTGGCTTTCTTATTTCATTTTCATCCACGCCGTGTCTCTCGTATGGACGACAATAAAGCGGTTGCATTCCACAGCTACATACCTCCTAGGCGCCGTTTCGCAATCGCTCTTCTCCACATTTGGTGACCGTCCGTCTGGTTTTACTTAGACACCGCGTCTTGGCGTCACTTTCTCCGCTCGCTATTTCGTCATTTGCTACACAGGCCGCTTTGATCACGGAATCGGGCTCTTTCTTCTTCACATTGTCATCGACAGTCTTACACATCATCAATTGGCCAAGTGGCTTGACGTCTCTCCTCTACATATCCTCGAAACCGCGCCAGGCAGGACAGCTTCAGTTCTACAAGCATACAAAACTCCAAGGCAGGCATTCGCAAGCAATTGCCACTCGCCACTGTCCGTATATTGAGCAGACGACTCTGTCTTGCATGTTCAACAATCTGGCCATAATTTCCAGGTGGTAATAGGGGCCAAGATGGCCGGATCGGTAGATGATCACGACAATCATCACCAGCGCCACCAATCACCACATCCGTCCGACTCAGAGCCGTTCCTCCATACAGAAGAAGGAGAGCGCCAGTTTTCGGTAGAGAAAGACGAGAAACAGGATGACTTTCGAGAAAAAACGGCGCCCCCGTCTCTGCATACGCTGAACACGCTCCATGCCAACGACTCGCACGGCATCGAGATGACCGGCATGACTCCGACGCTGAATCGTGCCGAAACCAGTCGACTCACAGACGACCTTGAGCTGCTGCGCGCCGAGCGGTATATTTCACACCAAGAACAGGAGGCGGCGGCAGCAGCGGCGTGGACGCATTCCAAGACGAGAGCTCACAACGTCGAGCCCGACGATGCCTTCAATCCGACAACACACAAGGAGGAGACGGCAAAGAAGAAGAAAAAGAATGAGGAGGCAGCTCTGTATAAGACCTGGCTGTTCCTCAAAAAGTTTCCCCGCTTCGTGCGGTACATTGTGTATCTATTTCCCGGCGCGGCCCTGCTGCTGATTCCTGTCATACTTGGTGCTGTAAGTTTTAAGGACGACGAGCATCTCGTGGGCGGACCAGGCGGCGTCGAGCTGATGTGGTTCGGCATCTGGCTAGAAATCGTATGGGCTTCGCTATGGGTATCCCGCATGATCACCAGTCTCCTGCCACCGCTGTTCCACGGCCTGGCGCGCATACTCGGCTCGACAACTGCCAAGAAATGGCGAGATGTTGGCGCTCAGCTGGAGCTTCACCTCGCCCTATTCCTCTGGTTTCTCGCCATTCTCATCTCCTTCAAGCCCACCACAAACGGGCACCGCCACGGGACTCCCGAAAAGGGCAAATCGGGAAACGATTGGGTTGACATAGTCAACAAGGTCATCATTGCCCTATTTGTGCTCTTCACGCTCAACTTTGTTGAAAAGGTCCTGATCCAATGGATCGCCACGTCCTTTCACCAGCGGACCTACTCGACGAGAATAGAAAACAACAAGGGTGATGCTCGACAACTCGTCCAGCTGTACGAGTATGCCAAGGCCAAGCTAGAAGACACGGATCGGTTCTGGCAAGACCGCACGGGGGGCACCCGCACCGCCAGCGGGACGCAAACCCCCATGGCTAATTTTCATCAGGGTGCCCGTCAAGTGCTCGGAAAGGTCGGCTACGTAGCTAATAGAGTCGGCAACGATCTCATCGGCAGAAAAGTCAACACCAACATCCCCCGGAAAGTCGTATCTGAGCTCCTACGCAATACATCCTCTGCCCACACCCTCGCCCGGCTCATCTACCGCAGCCTCGTCCGAGAAGACCGCGACACAGTCTACCCAGACGACTTAGCCCTCGTCTTCAACACCAAGGAGGAGATCGACGCCGCATTCGGTGTATTCGATAAAGACCTAAACGGGGACATCTCGATTGAAGAATTCGAAGCCGTCTGCAACGAGATCCACCTTGAAAAAAAAGCCATCGCCGCTTCCCTTAAGGATCTCGATTCGGTCATCGAAAAACTTGACAAAGTCTTTGTCCTCATCATACTCATCGTCTCCATCATCGTCTTTGTATCCATCTTCTCCAACTCCACCGCCGCAGGCCTCACTTCAGCCAGTACTTCCGTCTTGGGCCTCGCATGGGTCCTCCAAGCCACCGCCCAAGAATTCCTCCAATCCATCATCTTTGTCTTCGTCAAGCACCCCTTTGACGTCGGAGACCGCGTCACCATATACGGCTCCACCGGCGCCACCATGACCGGCGACGATTACTACGTCACCGAGATATCCCTCCTCTACACCGAATTCAAGAAACTCCAAGGCCACATTGTCCAAGCCCCCAACTCGCTCCTCAATACCTTATTCATCCTCAACCAGCGCCGCTCGAATGGCATCTCCGACGTCATCCCCCTAGAATTCAAGTTTGGCACCCCCGCCTGGATGATTGAAGAACTTAAAGCCCGGATGCTAGATTTCTGTCTCGCCAACAAACGAGACTATCAACCGACCATCATCGCTGAAATGACCGGCGTCGAACAAGTCCGCTCCTGCACCATGAACATCATCTTCATCCACAAAACGAACTTCCAAAACGAACTCCTCCGCCTAAACCGGCACAACAAATTTGTCACAGAACTCGCCCTGCAAATTGAGCAGATTGGTATCCAAGGGCCCTTGCGCCTCGATCCAGGCGGCAGCAGAGAATACCCCATGTTCTACGCCTCGCAGCAGCCACCTCCGTATCATCACGGCAAGGAAACTGCGGCTCCTGATCAGGGGGATGGTTCCTCGATGCACCATCCGTATCCGTACCCTCATCCGCAGCAGCCTTTGATGCATAGTGGCATGCCAAGACGCAACATGAGCACCCGGAGTAACGCGCACCTCTCCACGACGAATGAGGAAGCCATAGCGGGATATCAGGATGTTTTTGAGAACCGGCGTGATCAGTCCCTAGCGCGACGTATGGAGTCTATTCGGGAGAAACATATCGCGGAGCAGCTTGAGGCGGAGAGCGTCGCGGCGGGAGGAGGAGGAGGAGGCGGAGGCGGAGTAGCAGGAGGGGAGCCGCGTGCTTCGATGACAAGTGTGGGGCCGTTGACGCCGACGCAGAGCGTGGGGGGATCGCAGAGGGTGAATAGGATGTTTGGGAGGTATAGGAGTGCTTCCAAGAGTTTGGTCAGGTCGGGGTCAAGGGATTTCGTGTAGCGTTTTGGACAAGAGAGAGAGTCGGAGTTCTTTCATGCTTTTTTGTCTTTTTGATTTTCCGGAACGGGCTTTGTTGCTTGGTGTTTTTCGTTGTTTTACTGCGTCGCCTGGCCTGCCTGAGAGGAAGAATTCAGGAGCTCGCGGTGCTGACTACGATCCTCCTTTTTCTTCTTCTTCTTTTTTTTCGATATGAAACGACAAGACAGATGGATAGATAGCGGCATGGTAGAGAGAGCGATTTTTGGGCATCTCCATGCGTTGATTACGTAGCTTTATATAGATAGATGTAGACAATAGATGGGGGAGCCTGGAGGTATGACAGTGATGTCTGATTCTGAGCTATTTTGATCTGGAACGGCAACTTGCAAGATGAGCGTGAGTAAGTCACAGTGTAGCGTAGGTATACGTTGTGCTGAATGCAGGAACTGCGAAAGTTGTGAGTACCTATCAGTGATTTAAGTAACGAAGCCTTTTACATTTACGCCAGCGGCCAAAGTTCAGAGGTACCTCTTTTGGGGAGGTGTCCCCGTACTTCCGGAATCCGGACGCTAGATCTGCCCAGTGCCAAGACGTCGTGTAGTAACTGAGTAAGTAATCCCGCTCCGAGCCCTAATCCCGGGGTGTAGCGCGTTGCGGCGCGTCCTAACTGTCAACAGATCACATCCATGATCCCCCCTTTTCTTCAGTCCTTCGCTGTCTCGATCATAACACTTTCACTCAATCAAACCGAACACTGTACTCTCTTCCCATCTCTTTCTCGGGTCTCTGTTTCGGCGTCCAAACGCCCCATCGGCGACGTACAGTCGCCTCAAGCAGCACGTACGCCGTTGAGGCACTCACGCGGGACTCCTCACACAGAGTCCGCCGCCGTCGGGCCCAGGCCACGCACACCGACGAGACCGGCCATCAAGAGCGCTTTACTCACCCGCGACAACGGTGGTCTGCAGTACCACCGCCTCGGACAACGTTCAGGCGAGTCTTTGTCTCAGGCAGCAGCGAGAAACGAGCGTGAACGGACGCAGCGCTGCCATCGCGCTGTCAGGAGAGATCCCGATGCACAACCCCCATCGCCTTACCCCGACGACGAGTAAAATATATGCGAGGGATCATCAGATGGCAGCTTCGCCAATGCTTCGGCAGATTTATGCGAGTGGTAGTCAGTTTACAGCTTCGCCAACGCTTCGACAGAGTGGCGGCCCTGATTCTGACGATGTCTTCGGACCAACCTCCGCCCAGCCACGTGTATCCATTGCGCCCTCTGCCCGGTCTGGCCAATATCGCTCACCAACAGTGTCTGACGAGTCCGGACTCCGAAGGCGAGACCGATATCCTCTCAACCTCTGCCTGCGAATCCATTGCGCCCTCTGCCCCGTCTGCCCAACATCGCTCGCCAACAGTGTCTGACGGGTCAGAAGTCGAGACCGATATACCCACAGCCTCTCTCCGCTCTAGCCAATTTCGCGCACCAACAGCCTCTGAGGAGTCCGTCGAATCTAGCAATGTTTCAGATACGCCACGCGCCTCGGAAAATCACCTCATGTTGCCACTTGATCCTATTCAAGTCGTTAGCGAGCTAGATATGCCTTGCCTCACAGTTGCCGACCAGAGGCTACTGCGAAAATTCAAGAAGTTGCTCGCAAAGAACAAGTTAACGGAGTGCCCACAATGCCTCACAAGCTGGTTCACAATTAAACTCAGCCCGCAGACCGGCGCTGCTTAGGAGGCTCGCCGGGATCAAGCTCATCCGCCTCGGACCAAAGCGCAGGCAGCTGGGGGTTGCCTACTCGGAATGCATTATCCTTCGTACACTCCTGACAGACGCAGGGCTGCGGGTTGACTTTGATTGTGAAATAGCTTGTGAGGCATTGCGGGCGCTCCGTTAGCTTGTTCTTTGCGAGGGATTCTTGAATTTCCGCAGTAGCCTCTGGTCGGCAGCCGTGAAAACCTAGCTCCGCGTGCGACGTCCGGTTGTTGCCGCATAGCTCCGTCATCTGCAAACAAACCATGATGGCTATAGCAACGTTACTATCGATGAGGATGTCTTCAGCCAATTGCCCGACGACGGTGATGTGAACGCCGACCTGCAGACAGAAGATATCGACCCAGCGGATCTCGAGGATCTGATCATCGAAATTGAGAATGATGATCTTGGGTACGATGTGTCAGTATCCCGAATCTCGGCGCTGATGAGACGGATGATGAGACGGAAGTTGACAGGCTTCGTGGTATACCTTGCGCCGTGACACACGAGCCTACTGGACTGCCAAGCTATAACGGGCATAGACCAGCCGGGGATGGCGCACGGGTTGGCGCACGGGTTGGCCAAGGCACCGCAACAGGTACATTGTGACGAGTCCGATGACTCGACACATTTTTTCCCCCGTGTTTTCGGGGACTTCATCGAACATAAATCGGAGGGAATTGACGGCAAACATTGCACTTTGCACGCCATCGACGTGCGTATGATTCGTCTCCTTCACTGTCAAACAACTCACTGTGCTGATCATTCCGTGCCACCTATCGCGCCTTCACACAAGGGGGCTTGTCAAGCCCAGCGACCGTCGAATATCTTCGCATCTGGTGGAGGTTCCGCCAGAGTCCAACCCTGCTTCTTAGAGATCTTGTTCAATCGACGAGTTCCGCCGGCCGCCAACAGGTGTCGTAGTTGGACAGCTTCCTGGCCTCGAACCAATTCCGGGGTATATCTGTCAGGGACATCGGTACAAGCAGAGGGTCACTGCTAGGTTGAGCGGAGACTGAAGGTGGAGACCGAAGAAGGCCTCAGGCACAAACGCGCTGGGAGCGAAGGTCCATAA
>SRQG01000430.1:0-21667 GCA_018360325.1 Claviceps aff. humidiphila group G2b
CGCTGGGCGACCAGTGTTGCACGCACTTTCCAAAGTTGGAGAAGCGATCACGAACCAGATTCTCACTGCGCTTGCGCAACTTCACAAACATCGAGTACTCCATCACGACGCTGAGCCGCGGAATATACTTTACGATGAACGCACAGGTAAATGCATGATCGTCGACTTAGAGAGGTCGCAGTCGAGTGACATGGAAGCACTTGGGCATACGGAGACCGAGCTTCAGAGTCATGAATTGGTGAGAAAGCGGGATGATGTTCGATTTGCTGCAGAGGCAAAATCTTTGCTTGCGAGTTTAACATCAGTTGAAGCATGTTGATTTGTGGCGACGGAAAAAGATGGAAGACCGCCAAACTTCCTCAACCCTCTGCCGCGTTGAGCCATTGCATCTTCTTCCGCGAATGTTTAGAATATATCCCTTGTCGAGCTATGGCTGTGTATTTCGATGAACAGCGCATCTTCAACATGCAATGACCTGAATATGAAGCCTCCGTCGGCAATTATTAGACTTGACCAAGAATGATTAAGATTGTCTCGCTCGCAGCAATAGCAATAGGTAGTACAAAGTTTGGGGCCATGGTCAGATTCAAACTGCGGATCTCCTAGACTCCTTTTGATCAACTTCTTCGAAGACACTACTTTGTCTCGGACGTACCGTGTACCTTGTTCACTCGTAAGTGAACGAAGCAATATTCTTTGGAATTCTTTTTTTTCGTGCGCATTTGTTGATTGAATATGGCGCCAGATACATCGTACACCTCGTACACGTCGCCTTCGAGCTGAAGGAGGCCGTCTTATGGGATGAGACCGTGCTACATTGGTTGCCTGGGTTTACTAAAAAGTATTCAATGAGCTGCGAAGTTCACTTTCATCGCGGGTACGCAGCCAGAGCACGATAGCTGGAGTTCCGAGTGACGGTAGGGCATTGTGGCAGGTAGTAGGTACAACAACACACAGACGCACAACAGCACACAAGTCTAATCAGGAAACTTCCTTCTGTGCCTAAGAGTAAGAACGATTGTAGCATTGTGGTCACTGGTGGGTATGCAAGAAGCTTATAAGGAAGCTCGTCGTGAGTGGGCCGTGGCAGCTGCACGGAGAGATGCAAACCTTCGACTTGACGTCCATCACAGTTGCGAACTTCAGTCTGTGGTAGCGGCGATTCGCAGTGTTCGTCGTTGCACTACATATGTACGTTCCTGGTACATATCCAGATCCCACAGGGAAAATTGCCGTATTAGGCAATCGCGTGCAGCCGTACAGAGGCCGCGATTCTCCGTCTCATCAGTCCCGTCGAGGGCACGGGGATACGATGTAGCACCAAGGTTTGCATGTATGTATTGTTATGTATCCCGCTTTCTACCTAGGCGCATGCCTGTTTTTGCACGCAATTTCTAAAGAGAATCATACTGGTCAGGTCAGTGGTCAGTGTTAACGGCTGCATATATGTCGATTTCTGTCAATTTCTCTTCACATGAACGCAATGTTATAACGGACCGGTCCTTGATTAACCCCTCGAGAAAAAAGTTCTAAGTTACATCAATACATACATCCATATTGCACACATGTGACATGGCGCACCTGTTTCAAATCGAACTCAAATACCCTTGATGACCTTAGGCAACCCCAGCACCTTGGGAAATCCCACACGCGTCTTCCCTATCTTGTTGTTGAACGCGGCGCCACAGTTCTCGGGCGCACCACCCTCAACATCGTCACCTTGCCCCCCTCTTGCCGCTCGATTGAACAACGTCCTCGTAGCCAGCGAGAACTTGGGCGAAAACGTCTCGTAGTCATCGCAGCCGCCCGTGTGCCAACCGCCGATATCCCCAATGACATCTCCCCGACGAGTCGCGGGGTTATAATTCGCGATCCACGGCGCGCCGCTCGTGCCGCTCTGCAATGGTCCGCACTCAATACCCATCTGGCCCCTCTTGGCCTCGTATGTTGTTGAAGAGCAATGACGGGCGCGCTGTTCGCCATAGGCGTAGCCGACGATCTCGACGTTTTGCTCGTATCCTGCGTTGGTGACGAGCCTGTTGCCTCCGCCCGTAGCCTCTTGCACGTTGACCATCGTGCCGTTAAACATGCCCATGCCGAGCGTCATAAAGGCAAAATCGACCGTCTCGTCGTATTTACTGTTCCACTTGGGGTTGATGTAGGTTGCCAGCACGGGGTAAGTGCCATAGGGGGTCGCGCCATTGTTGTACCCCGGCGCGAAGTTAATTTCCGTGCCGTCGGTGCTGAGGCAGTGCGCGGCCGTGATGATTATGTTCCCCTGTTTGCTGTCGACGACGCTGGCCGTGCAGTAGTGCTTGGAGAGGTTATCGTCGTAGAGAACCCCGACAGTGGGGATTCCATCGTAGAAGACGGCCTCGGCACGGGCCGCGCCTAGGAGGGCAGCTACCGAGAGAAGAGAGGAGGGGGACAGCATGACTGTGCTCCAACTGTGATTCTTGTTCCGTGTACTTGTAATATGACAGAATCAATATAGGAGATCAAGTCAAAGACTCGAAATACGAACAAGGAATTTAGGAAAGAAGAAGATTAGAGAGGATGACGGGCCGGCTGGCTATACAAGTGAACGGTGGGAGTGGTCTCTACCGTTTATATCACGGTATCGACTCTGTGATTTGCATCGACAACACTCCAAGGATAGGCCGGAAACAGACATATTTATATCAACGTCCGATCTACCCAAATAAATCTCTTGTATGTATCCGAGGGGAACGCAACTTGGCAAGACGGTATCCCATTCCCAGTCCTTGACATCCCATCCCCAACACACTCGCCATCCATTCAGCGTTACCTGGGCGTAAGAGATAAAATCGTTGTTAATCTGAATAATAGAAAAAGAAAACTCGCGATTCGGCCAATAATTCCTTTTTGAAAACTCAGGCTGGAACTCTAAAAATAATTTGGCTGCTTCGAGATGACTTCCATGCCTGCTGGCCCCATTCTAGCGCACCGTACCTTGACGCCCAGTCTCACTCATCCGAGCCCGCCGTTCCTGGCTGTGTTCACGCAGCTTAATCAGGCAGGCATACTCGCAAAGGCATACATAAATTATAATATTACCTACATAACACGGACTCACGGAGATGAAGTGTTCCCCCCACGCGGGGGGGTTACACCGTGAACGGATTCTCAGCCTTTTCAGCCCAACCAGCCTAGGTACCACTGACCAGGCATACCTACCAAGGCAGGTAGGTACGTACGAATAAAGGATGAGGACTCAGGACTCAGGAGGTCAGGGGAGCGCGCGCAAAAACCACCCCCCCCATCCTTTTCTTCTTTTCATTTTACCCAATGCTGTTCCTTGCCGCATATGGATGGGTCACGCCAGAATCCCGGGCGCAATACTGATACGTCACCCGAGTTTGCTTTCTTTCTCTCCCATTCAATATTTTGGAACTCAAAGGTGACCAAGAAGGGAGAATGATCAGCAGGAACCAGCAGCGATGCCACGCGATGCAATATGCAATGCAACGCCAGTGCTTGACTCGTCGCCACGATAAGCCCATGGCCCGAGGCGAGAGGGGGCCGCCGCTTTGTGTTCTTGTGTATCGCAGGAACCCGAATAATAAGACACAGAACACCAGATCTATTGCTTGGATACACAGCGAAGGAAGGGTGGTGGTGTTCCCCCAAAGTCGCACCGCAGCGTGGGGATGGAGGATAGATACATACCTAGGTGTCAGCCATGACTACCTACGAGACTTGCTTCTTCACTTGCTCCTCCTCACGGATGGGGGCGTTGACGTCACTGTTGCACGAAAACATCTAGTTAGGCTTAAGTTCGCTTGACTATGTATGCACTTACTTCTTTTGTACTAAATAACTCGGAACGTCTGCGACAAGTTACACATCGATCGTACCGCGTTGGACCGCCGACACGTGGGTTCGGCTCCTAAATAATGTTGTACCTGGCACCCAGTTCGTCTCTAAGACTCTACCTAATCCCTATAATTCTGTCATGTCACACCCTTTTTCCTACCAAGCGACGAATGAGACAAGGGCAAATGGTGCATGAACAGCCTTCTGGAGGTGTGGCGCCGTATATGCACGTCAGGCGCGCGCGGGAGGGGTGCATGATGACGGCCCGTATTCTTTAAACACGACCGTTCAATCAACAAAGACGCCAAGGTCCCCGAAAAGGGGAACTGGTTCGGAAACCAAGCGAGGAGGTACATAGGTAGGTAGGTAGTACATAGCCGCCTCGTGGTGGTGAGCGAGCTGGTGTGTCGTCTGTAGGGCGGATTGGCTTGACGAGAGTCGAGAGGGTTGTTATCAAGCTCGCCAAGCCATTAATCTGTCGATACAAACCGCGCGAAGGCAAACGCCGATGAATGCTGCTGCCCTTGCAGATCAGACAAGATGGCGCAGACAGGTAGGTACATAGGTAGGTAGATGGGCTGCTGACTCGACAATCTATGCAACAACCACCCTAGTACACAGTCTTATTGGCTCACGGCTTCGAATTCGGCTATCGTGTCAAACAAGGTGACGTGAGAAAAGAAAAGGCATGCACGATGAGGTGGGAAAAGGAAAAAGGCGCACAGCGTCTTTACGTACGAGTTTGTCTCGGGCATGCACAAACTCGTCATTGGAAATTCTGTCACCGCGTAGGTAGTATATGCAAAAGCAGCGTGGAGCGTGGAGCAGGAGGAAGCACACACATACATATCAAGAGAAGCAACAGTTTCCACGTGGCTAAGCAGACAGCTGGATATTCTTCCTAATTTCCCTATTTAATTCCCCGATAGGCAACAGGAGGCGCGAGGAGGATAGCACTTGCGAGCACATACCTAGGGAAAGGTCCTCCATCTGCCATCAACCGGCTGAAAAAAAAGCCACCACAGCAACATCAGATGAGACCCTCATTGTTTTAAAGAGTTTGTCTCATCGCGGCAACTGCTGGAAATCGGTCATGGCAGACAAGAAATGACTCGGCGAAAAAGCGCCAGAAAATAGAATGAGTTGGCCAAAACCCTTCTGTCGATTAAATTTTATTTCATGATCGACACCTCCCTTTCATGAACACCCAGCCAAGTATCGCCGCTCCACCGTCGTCTTCTTCAGCTCGAACCAATAGGCCGTTTTTTGCACACCAGATCACATCACGCCTCTGCAGATACTCAGGAGGCTGCTATGCATGATGAACGAAGGGCTTAGGGGGGGCCACTCGCGAGGCTGGCTGATCAGGCCCCAACACTCATTCCAGGCATCATCACGCGCATGACATGGCGCAACACGTGAGACACACTTACACGTGAAGCCACCTCAAGCCATATTTCTTGCATCGCCAATTCGGAGTTCCTTCCAAAGACCAATATACAGCCCAACGCATTTTTATGGGAGGAAGCTAGCGGCTCGTAAGTCGTAATGGGCGCTGCGGACTTTACAGGATGGAATATTGAGTCGAGCGGCGGCTTATGGCTTATGGGGGTCCAGCTGCTTGCGTCGGATCAGACGGGTCGTTTATCTCTTTTTTTTTGGTCAATATCGAGATAGCTGTTGGTGATGTGGTGTATCAGGATGAGTGTGATGTCTAGGAGGACACATCGAGGAACAATCATTCGCTAAAGTCTCCGGGAGCTCGGATGGTCTCAGTCGAAGGCGTACCCGAGATAAGAGCATTCCGGCTGAGAGTGAAGACCTTGTTGGAAAAGGACAACATGGGATATCCGAGCCATCCCAAGATAGGTCAGTCCCGTATGTATTCATGACCGTGTCCTTGCACGTCCAGACGTGATCCTCCAACACATCTGATTCCAAGCCTCAAAACAAACTAACAAGGTATCTCCGCTGTTCTCATATCATCGTATCTGACCAAACGTTTGTCTAAGCCTTCCGAGTAACAAACCAAAGCAGCAAGCGTCTCTTTCTTCGTCGCTTGCACCACTCTTACAATGCCCACGCCCCTCAGCATGCGACCAAGACCAAGAAAAATAAAACACCTCATCAAAAGAACTTGCTCTTGATCGTCCCCATGACCAAGTTGCGCTTTTGCTTGCCAATAAACTTATTCACGTCATCCGCCCACCCTTGACTCTGCTGCTGCAAGTTATCCATACTATCCCCCATGATGTTCAACTTCTCGGTCCGCTCATTGACTTGTCGCGACAGGTAGGACCCCCATGTCTCCTGGCTGCTCCCTACCGCTGCTGCCAAGCCTGCTGTCGTCGCGCCGCCTGCCCCTGCCGCGGCCCTTCTCTCTGCGGCATCCGCATCCATCATCCTCTTGCTGGGCGGTCTGTCTGCACCACCGACGAGCAGATCCAGGTCCAGGGGTGATACGTACTGTGTGCCCGAGATCCATTGCAGGTTCGAGATTGTCGGCCTGGGAGGACATTCGAGCTTCGGGTTGATCATGATATCGGGGGATTGCTGGAGTGGCTTGCCCGTGCCCCAGACGTGAATGACGGCCAGCTCGCTGGGGCCAGTCCAGGCGAATATGTCGCCCGTTTGGGTGACTATAGCTGAGGTACTGCGGCTTGGATCCACCATGGGGAGCGTCGCTTTGCCTATTTCCTTTAATCCGGGAATGGAGAATGCGCGGGCTGTGCGGTCACCGAAGAGGGCTACTACTGCGAAGCCTTGCAGCTCGAGTTCGGCCACGGCCGCAGAATCACATAAGATGTCGTCAAAGACTTTGGACGCGCCTTTTGAAGTGGCTGGTTTGAAGACCCGAATTTCCGATTGTGTCACTAAGAATCCACGTCAGTAATGCATCACCATCCCCTTTTTTCCCTTTTCTGGTCGAAATAGGTAGCACTTTAGGCCCAAGAGATGACTTACCAGCTACCAATGCACCGTCGACGTGCCGGCCCTCGCGGAGGGATGCCACTATAGGGCCCGTTGCAAGTGCTGGCTTTCCAGTGTTGGCTTCAATAGAAGACAAGGATACGATGGGCCCGTCAAAGTGAACGACACCGGCTGCCTGGGCCGAATATGCACCATCCGCCGACGGGAGTAATTTAAAGGTAATGACTTTGCCCAGGTTCGTCCCAACGAAACAGCAGATGCTGGAGTACTTGTCCTCGTCCAAGGTCATGACACCAAACTCGATGACGACAGGCCATTCCTTCTGTGCTTCCTCTGTCGGACCGTGGTGATCTCGTTTGAAAAGGGAGGCTCGCCTGTCCTGTTTGGCAAAGTCCGTCATGGGGGCTTGGTAGAAAATTTTGGGGACGCGCAGATCTATCAACGTCAAAAATCCAAGCTCTGAACCTACTGCCACGAAGCCAACATTGGACACCTGTATCGCAGTAATGGGCCCCTGCATCATCTCGTATAAAACAAAAGGCTGGAGACCTTCCTTGAGGGTCGGTTCTGCTCGTGAGCTGATGTCGGTCAGGCCCTTGGGATTGGGATCCAGTGGTTGCGGTGGTTGGTCTCGCCCGTAGAATCTGTTGAGGCCCCAGCGATATATGATAGCTTCGCCAGTGCGAGTCCCAACCACAAACTCGCCGGTGCTGCTTGCCATACTCATGGTGGTGATGTCGACATCCTCGTAGCGATCCAGCGCGCGGGCAACATCCACTTGCAATTGTAGGCCATTCTCAATCTCATCTGCATGCCCCGAATCCCAGATTCGAATAGTGCTATCCCCATGAGCCGCTTGTATAATGGTCCGCTCCTCGAATCGTTTCCTCGGCCTGGGTCCTTCTGCGCCACCCTTGAGCAACGGCTCTCCTTGATCTCGCTTCTCCATCATGCATAGCCATCTCGGGCGCTCTAAGCTGGATACGTTGAACTTCGTGACGAAGGGATGGACGAAGAATGTGGAAGGGTGCAGTTGATTAGTTGGACTGATGGGGAATCCCGACGGAAAGCTCATGGTGATGAGCTCGCCGGAAGACAGAAGGCTGATGATGGCGATTGGATCCTGTGCGCCAGCGAAGAAGGGAGACAATCGGGGGATGAGAAGGAAATCTACAGCCTGAGAGCCAGCAGGTAGGGAGAGGGAAATGGTGCGTTTTCCTCGAAAATAGTCTGCCAACACCTGCCAGGATGATGTTGCGTATGTTGGTGTCAACCCCAACTCGATAAAAGTCAAGCTTTTTGGAGACCGATCAAGCTGCTCGCCCCCAGAAACTAGTATGCCCGTATCGTCGCAATTTCCTTTGCAGCACCATGCGATTTTGGTAAAAGGCTCCGACAGGGTCGAAGGGCCAGCCAACTGGGCACCCGGTTTCTCCACTCCACAATCTTGCAGAGTTCTCGCAGTGATGATCTTTTGCTCCTTTATATCCCATAAAACCAAGCTGCCATCGTCGTGGGCTGTCGCGATGAAGGTTCCAGAAGGATGGTAGAGAGCGTGTGTCAGTCTCGGTCGTCGCATTGTTTCCATGCCTGCACCGCTGCCGCCGGGCGCACCCGCCGGTAGGGTATACTCGAAGAACTGGACCGGTTTGTTCTGCTTAAAAGAATAGATGACAGCGCCATGCGAGTATCCCAACAGTAGTTTGCCAACGTCGCGAGGGTGCAGAGACATGCACACCAGGCTCGCCGCCCTAGCCGACGCATCACGCTCACGCCAAAAGTTGGGAAGTCGAAAGGTGCGCGACAGACTGTTTCGGTCCAGGTCAAAGGCAACCACGTCCCCGTTTTGTAACCCGACAAAGGCCCAATCCAGCATGGGATCCGTCACCAACGACACGACTTGGCCGGCCAGAACCTGAGCGGCAATGCGCGCGCCGGTGTCCAAGTCCCAGACACCGAGTTCATTCTTCTTGTCCACCGTCACTAATCTGTTGGCGGTAAACTGAAGGATTCTGAAAGAAGTCGCACGAGGAGGGTCAAGCACTTTCTGCGCACGTCGCTGACCGAAGATGTACACCTTGCCGGGACCGAATTTACTTTCGTTGGTGCCGATGGCTAGAAGCGACTGTACCGGATCGTATGCGAAACAGCTGTGGGCTTCCTGTCAGCGACTCTCGATCACTGTATATCCTTGGTGGCTTCCCGGAGTCATCCGGTTTCTGAGAGACCTGCGAGGGCGGACGAACCTGATCTGGGAGTTGATGCCATAGCGAGCTTGGTCATCGGGAGTAAAGAGCTCTGGACGGATGCTTGCGGACAGATCATGCTGTATACCCGACTGCTTGCTGCGCAGGAAAGCAGACATGATGATTAGACCAGAGAATACCCAGTATTCAGCATGGACATGGCTTGACGGATGAAGCCGTGGTCAAGCGCGTCAAGCTAACGTGAGAGTTGCCAAATTCCAGGAGTTGCGGCTCCATACCGAGGTTCGCCCCTCACATCCCCTCACATCGCTCCCTCAGCCCACGAGCGGCAGCGGGTGGCGGTGGCGGTTTGGTCACAGTGGGTTTAGTGGGCTGTAGTCACTAGTGTGCCCGCAGACGTCACTGCAAGTTGGATCACAGAGCAGAGAGAAGTTGAAGTGGTCACCGTCTTCTTGTCAGTGCGAGTGTTTCGTTCCGTCTTCGGCTTCGGACTGGAACTGTAATTAACACACACATAAACTGCTGCCTGCCACGAAGCCCCTATCTCCTCGTCAGCTCCGATTGCTCAACGTAGTCATTGCCATATCCAGTCGCCTCTTTAGCCTACTCGCCTCGACCGACTCTTCTGCGTTTTACTTTCCTCCTCGATACCCGGCTATAGAAGCAGGTCGGTGATTGCGCGCCCAGAGCATTGATCCTGGCCCCAACATCCTTTATCACTCCGCCTTGAAGTCACAATTATCCCGACAACAAGCTCCCGAGTTTCCCGACAGCTCCGACTTGACCGCCCGTCAGCTGTGACATATCGGTCCAACATATTAGCATATCGCCATGTCGTCATCGACAGCCGCTCCCACCCTCGATGCGCCGGACGAACCGCAGACTGATGGCTCCAAGCTGCGAACTTTCCTCGGGATATTGAAAAAGTGCGTTGTCCTCACATTTCGCTGCCTTTAGTCGCGACCCGTGGCAAGGCTGCGGCGATGTATAATACCGGCTCGAGAGCGATTTCGAACGTGAACCGCTGGTCGCCACCACGCCACAACTTGGAGAGAGGCATTTGTTGTCTGCGGTGCTGACCTTGGTTTCCTACAGCTTCATTGGCGTATCTGATCTTGCTTCTGTCCGATTTTCTCTACCTTCCCAGCTTCTGGAGCCGACCCCGAACCTTGAATACTGGACGTACCTCGACACGCCGAATGCCTTTGTCGCAATTGGCACGTCGGACGAGCCGATTGATCGCATGCTCGAAGTCATCCGATTCTGGCTGACAAAAGACTTGAAGTATGCAAAAGGGAAGCCTTGCAAACCCTACAATTCCTGTCTCGGCGAATTCTTCAGGGTACGTCACGCTCTCGTAAAAGCACATATACAGAAATACACACTCCATCCAGTCTGAAGTGCCTCGGTCTCAATCGCTGTATGGATCTGCGAGACGCAGGACCGCTCAAGTGGCTATTATCGGTCTCGGCTGACAAGAAGCGTGCTTCATTGTAAACAGTGCAACTGGGAGACAGAAGACAATGCGCCGAGGATCGAGACGGCAGACCTCAATGGTGCAACTGCATCGGCAAACGGATCGGACAAAGGGTCATTACGCAGCCTGAGAGCACCTCCCAAAAGTGACAAAAATGAGTCGACCGTCTCGCTATCAGTACCCAAGCATGCTCCATCAACACCAGACAAGAAACCAATTCGAATCTCATATCTCACCGAACAGACGTCTCACCACCCTCCCGTGAGCGCTTTCCACATCACATGTCCCGAGAGGGGCTTGTCAGCTCGCGGCTTCGACCAGATCACGGCTAAATTCACTGGCACATCAGTCAAAGTCCTGCCCGGCGAGCACAACTTGGGCATATTCATCTCGCTGGACAAGTTTGGCGGGGAAACATATCAACTCACACATCCTGCTGCTCACTTGGGCGGCCTCTTCCGAGGCTCTCTCAGCGTATCTGTTAGTGAGATGTCCTACATCACATGTCCCGAAACCAAGCTCAAGGCCATCCTCCACTACGTCGACGAAGGCTGGCTCGGCCGAACAACAAACAAAATCGACGGTGTTATCTTTCGATACGACCCTGAGAATGACAACAAGTCCCGCGTTCAAGATGTGCCCGATGAGGACGTCCTCATCCGTCTCAGCGGTCCTTGGCGAGAAAAGATTGTCTTTACAATTGGTCCAAGACCAGTGGTACGTTCCCTCCCCTCCACGTGCTCAACAAGCATATATTGACCCACGGACCCCTACCTAAAGAAATCTACTCCCCCCGAGCAACAATACACTATAGCCGACGTGGCCCCCCTCCACGTCGCCCCCAAGGTCGTCCCCCCAGAGGACCAACAACTCCCCAACGAATCACTCACTCTCTGGGGCGGCGTCACCAAAGCCATACATGCCAAAAAATACTCCAAAGCAACCGAACTCAAAATCGAGCTGGAAGAATCCCAGCGCCAGAAAGCCAGACAGCGCGAGAAAAATCAAGAGACCTGGCAACCTGTGTTTTTCGAGCACGTCACAGGCAATGGCGGGAAACCCGATTTGACGGAAAAGGGAAGACAGGTCCTCGAGCGGGCCCAAAAAGGGGACTGGTCCATGGAGGGAATCTTGTAACTTGGACCAAGAGGGGAGGGAAAGAAACATCAATGACCGCATATCGTGCTTTTTGACTATTCATTACAGGAGCTTATTTGTTTTTTTTGTTTTTGTTTTTCTAGACGCATATACATACATTGCAGGGGGATAGAGTAGGTAGGAGTCCGACCGGAGAGGGAGGATTTGGAATAACGCTCAACCATCATCAGCCGGTATGGTATACTCATGTTTTTTTTTTTTTTAAATCTTACCTTGTTTCTTTAGCTCTTGCTCCCGTTTAAATGGTCTTGTTGCTGGCACCGAAGGGGAGTAGAAGAGGCATTGGGGGATCGCATTGCATGCAATTACAGGGTTTCAAGGTTACGAGATGACACTACATACATGTATTGTCTACCTAGGTAGTCATTGCCAGGACATTCACTTTGCCACTTTGACATAATTTATTTGGTTACTTTTGCACCTTGGGGTTGTGCACGTTTGCTAGTAAGTAGACAGGAAGGGCTACTGGTTTTCATTCGCATCATGCTTTATGTTGAGGCGGACGACCCAGTCTGCGTACGTCAAAGTCATGAATAAGAACAACCTGATGCAGGGTGTTTCTTGATTGTTCCATATCCATTTTCGGTTCATTATCTGTATCTGGTACAACGAAATGGAACGGCTAACACTAATCTTACAACATGACGAGGTTACATAAATCTGTGATGTATGACCATATAACACAACATGCTCGACACAAATCTGCAGTGACTTGAAAGGCGAGTGTCGAATTTGGGGGATTTTCCTTCTTCTGCATTTTCTCGGACATGCATTCTCTCGCTTTCCCGAGTGTTCATCAATTGTACAACGCGGCTAGAGAAGAAAGCTTCCCACGCGGACGGAACGATCAAGTCTTCTTGGCTGCTAGTCTTTCAACCTTTACGCGGCAACAAAGTCCTTGACGTTGTTCAACCACTTGACGTACTCCTCCTGCTCCTTGACTTCAACGTAATCGGGCACAAAGGCAGCCATGGCTTCAGTAACACCACGCTCCTCGAGGAAACGCTCCATAAGGATCTGCAGGTCCACATCGAGGCTGCCGAAGGCGGGCCCGGCGTAGACATCAGCGCGCTTGTGAGCCGATTCGGGGGTATCGATATGGGCGGTCTTGGCGTCGTCGTAGTAGTACATGTTTGAGATGCTAATGGCGCCGTCCTGAGCGCTGGCGTCAATCACGAGAGCTCCAGCCTTGCTGCCGGGCTTCTCAATAACGACATTGAGGTTGATGTTAGCGGCACCGTCTTCCTCGCCTTCGACATCTTCTTCACCACGGCCAGATTCCTCCATTTCTTCAGCTTCGAGTTCGGGATCCTCGTTGTAGGGGTCGAAGTTGTTGAGCTCTGAGATGGAGAAGCTAACGGTGATCCTAAAGCCGGGAAAGGGGTGTTAGTAAATTTGGAGTGGAATAAAAAAGTTATGAACGACAATAGAAATTTTCTTCTCAGTGTCTATCAGGGATTGTCTTTGAAGACTTTTGTGTACTGACTTCTCTTTGCCGAACTCGCGGACCAGCTTGACAGTCTCTTCGCCAGGAGTATCAACCAGTTCAAAGGGGCTGTTTGCCAGGAAGTCCTTGATGCTAGCGGGCTGCTGCTCACTCTTCGCCTCCTGCTCGACCTGGATCTCGCTCTCGAGCTTGGCAGCAAGCTCATCGTCGCATTCGCCGTTGGCAGCACGGCGACTGCTTTCTGTTGAGTACTGGGCAGCCCCTGTAGATGATCGCAAGGCGCTCACAACTGATGACTTGATGATGGCGCTGCTGGAGCGGACCATACCAGATCGCATTGAGGGAGCGGCGAGACGGGCAACGGCCCGAGGTACCGCTCTTGAAAAGCTTCGGATGGAAAGCATCGTGATGTGAGAATGTGATCGAGATTCGGGGATGTGGTGAGAGATGCTTGTTGCGGTGTGGTGACAGGTATGTATGCGGTTGGGTTATGAATGGGTGGGGATGTTGTTGCGGATGAGAGCTGTAGAGGCAGAAGAAGGCAGGCGAGAGCTACCTACGCTGAAAAATTTGTCCAGGATTCCTGGAGCACGGGACAAGCACGGGACATGGCCATTGGCGCCAAAAGAGTGGATTTGAGGTACCGCAGCCACACCCGCAGGAGCTGAGACCGAAAAGACGATAGTTCCCGCAGGAAAAGAGTAGGACTCGCACCGATCTGAAGAGCCAAGCGTGTCACAAGCCGATTCTGGGTCTGACTGTCGACGTGCCAGAAATGCTGAGGCGAACACGGAAGGTGCGCCTCCGGAGAGTCGCTTAAGGCAAGGCCGCAAAGAGGGCAAGAATCTCTTGCGAATAACGGTATGCAGTGCCAGAATTCCGAGACGCAAACACGGAAGGTGCGCCCTGCAGCGTCGTCGAAGGCACAGGTAGAGTACCTATTCTCTTGCGAATATCTGTATGTATTTGTTCATGCTTTTGTTGTCCAGGTTCATCCAAAACTTTCTGCATATTATAACCAAGCGATCAATGTCAAGAAGGATATAAAATAGCAGAAGAACAGCATCTTGGTACACCAAAATGGCTTCAGATACTACGGGCCAGTCAATCCCAGATAACCCTCACCGACCTGAAGGCCCACGTATGCCACCACCCGCTTCCAGTGTTGAGTATCGGAAGTGCCTGAGATGCTCCAAAACCAAGCCAATTCAAGATTTCAAGTCCATGCGAAAGGAAGGATCCTACGTGGCAGGATGTACCGCGTGTCGTGAGCACGAGAAATCGCGGAAGCGTGTAAATGTATGTGTTCTATGTTTTAACAGATAGAGCGGCTGACTATGATCATCAGATCTCGCAAGGCATTCCAGCAGTATCCGGCACGAAGAGGAGCGTTGATGAGGTTGATATGCCTCAAGAACAACGCGTACCAACTGGACAATATGTCTCCATTGCGGCCATAGCTCTCCAGTCATCGCCAGTGCCATCTATTCGGCCCATGGCACCCCGAATCGCTGCCGCCGACTTTTCTCCAGAAGGCTCACCTGTTTAGTATCCCCGAGGCGTGCGACCAGATGATACGCCTGCAATGCTTCGAGCACGTCAAGGTCAAGTCGCTATCTCTCGAGCTCACCGATTGCAGGCTCGTAATGACTTACAGCCGTCTCCGTCTCAGACACCACCCTTTCGGGATATCATGCGAGGACAGCAAGAGCTAGATGCCATCTCTCGGGGACATGAAGAGGAGTTCCTGGCTGGTGAAAGCCCATCACCAACTCCGGGTCTTCGCGACCTCCTGGCTCAGCAACGAGGAGGTGTTGTACCGTCGTCTTCAGCCTTCGACCTACAGAATGCATCTGTACTAAGTCCATCTGTGGTATCCCAATCATTCCCATTGAGAGATAGTCTTGGATCTGAATTCAACTCATCATATGAATCTATTCCGGGCTCATCTCTTTGGCTGAGCTCAGATCAGTCTACACCGCCGCCAGTGCTTTTACCAGAAGTGCCGTATGTTGAAGGCGTCACATCACTTGATGATCTCGCTATCTCGTCTGAAGACATAGCCCGTATCGAAGAGTGGAGTATGCAGCTTGATGAAAACATACAGGAACGATGCTATCGCTGCAACACGGTCTGGTTCAACTTGGACGTCAACGAGGGAGGCATTTGCAAGAATTGCCTCAAGGTAGATACGATCTACCAAAATCCAGGGCTTGGACAACGGGGACTAGATATGCCAGAATTGTGGTCTGCTGAGAACAACCTTGATCTCGGTGAAGTTCCAGCTCATTTACCTCCACTGGACCAGATTGAAGAGTGGCTGATCGCTCAAGTACACGTTCACGTACAAATCTGGACGTACAGGGGGTCGCAGTACCACTACAAGGGGCACATTGTCTCTTTTTTGAAGGATGTCGGCAGTGTATACAACACGCTCCCCCTGTTGCCATCAGAGCTCGATACCATCGTTGTCCGCCCACGCAATACAACAAGAGAGCCAGGCATGGTACGACAATTCAAGGCGGCATTCAGAGTACGCAGAAAGGCTATCGCTGATTGGTTGAGGTGGCTCGTCAAGAATAACCCGTTGTACGCCCATGTGGTAGTTTCTGACGAGCGTCTGAGTCAACTTCCCGAGGATGGGGATGTGAGCGACCAGCTGGCAACAGTTGAAACTGATGTTGTACATGCCACAGTCACCGAAAATGACATCACCAACACCAACAGTAAGGAACTCTGCAAGCGATCTGCGCAAGGTGGCTCCGACTACTCCGTATACTGCTTGTGCACTTTGATTCTTACACGGGTCCGCCCGTCGAGGAGTTAATGGAAGACGCCAACCTCGTCACGCATATTGCACAACACTTCGGTGCCGACGAGCAGGCAAGGCTGCTACTCAATAAAATTGTCCCCATCTTCCGCTCTCGCCGAGAGTTCTTCCACAAAAGGAAGCTATGCACACGCATCCAGTTCCCATTGACTGTGGCATATGCGCTTACGGTGCACAAGTCCCAGGGATGCACAGTCGACAAGGTGGTCACAGACATCTCGGGCAAGGACTTCACCCCAGGACTTACTTACGTCGCCATCTCTCGTGTCAAGAGTCTGCAAGGCATCATGTTTGATGGCCCCTTTGACCTGCCAGACATCACGACGAAGCCCAACCCGGACCGGCTAGCTGATCTCAAGCGTCGCAAGGCACAGGACGCGATGAATGGGCTCATTGATACTGATTTGAACGAAGAGCTCATGACTGCTGGGATAGACAATGATGAGGACTTCAGTGATGCCAGCAGTGAGGACCTCTACGGTGCCGACGACATCTACGGCGCTGGTTGAGGAGGCTTCACAAGCTAGGCAGATAGGATTATAGGAACGAGGTGGCAGGTGACGTAGGTAGGTACTTTGCTTCTATAGAAAATTTAGAATAGAATAAATTGAGCTGCTAAAAGAAAAGAAGGATACACCGCAGTGAAGCAAGCGTGTTTCTACCACCTGCTTAACAACGCTGACGCACGAAGTCCACCATCTTTGACGAGAGGTGTACCATATGATTGGTATTGTGACGGAGTGCAGCGAGATCCGAATTCTGGCTGGTAACGCCATCACGTGATGCGGCTCCCAGCACCGAGCATGGCTTACTTCTCAACAATACCGGCAAAATTGAAAATCGGAAGCACCCGCAGAAAACTAACGTCAGCAGTGCAAAGCCGAGGCCCGAGAAACGTCCAGTTTTTATTTTAGACAGACAAAAACTCCAAAAGAAGACCCGGACTTGCTCTTCGAACTTTCTTTATTAGGTATGTAGGTACTCTGTACTAGGTAGTCACGCGGGGATGCTGCGGCACGCTGCCGCCGCAATGGGATATTTTGCCTCACTCTGCTGCAATCGCGAACAGCACTAATAAACATTCAGGCTGCAGCGAACACGACAATTCAAATCGCAGGCAGATAGCGCGGGATGGCGCGCAGTCGCCGCGGCGGTAACCATTGCGAATGGAACAATGCTCAAAGCGAACAGAACAGACAGGCCAGTGGATTCGAATTGGAAACCGAAAAGAGAAAAGGAATGGGTCGGTTCCGGATGAGGGCGTTCGGCCCAGTTATACTCCGCTTTTGTGACAATCTATTATTGATTGATTGATTGATGATGATTGATTGATTGATTGATAGGTGGGCGGGTTTTCCGAAAGGCTTTCTTGAACGGTTGAACCGAGTGTTCGTGTTGTGAAAAGGTGAAATACATTAGGTGGGGCACTGTGTGGCTCCGTCCTATATATAATATCATACCACCTACCTACATAGGTACAGGCGTTAAGAGAAACGAACAAACAGACAAGCAAAAAGACTGGGTTATTAGCTCCTCGCGACAAGGAACAGGGGGAACCACGGACGCGGCAAAACAGAACAAGGTGAGTATGTAAGGAGTCGTTTGTGTTTTCAGTCGAGAAGTGTCCAGCGGCACAAGCTAAGAGTGACAAACGAGCCAGTGGAAATCATAGGCTGCATCATGCATGACGAGTCCCTGCAGAATATCAATTATTCAGTCCCATGATGTAGTACGATGTTGTTTGGGCGGCCAGGGCCCAGATCAAGTATATGCCACCTCAGATCAAGTTGGTTGGAGACGGTTTAAGCGCCGTGCTGGAGCCTGGGATATCGAACCTGGCGACGCGTCACGCCAAAGCTCACGCACAGAGCAAGGTAACTACTAACTATGAGGACTACCGGGCAGCTGGTAGGCACAGTACTCTGTTACTCCTTACGAAGTTGTAGAGAACACCTCCTTGTGATGGTGCGAAACATGTACATACAGATACATATCGAGTGTGTACAAGATCATGCCGAATTCATGCATCCTTTGTTCACTCCGTGTATTGATCACCCTGTTAGAGGCTAGAGGGGAAATACCGTATATATTGCCCGTCGCCCGACGCTCCCTCTCTCACTGCATCTTACTCAACTCATCTCACTTCGCAATCTGACTCTATACACGTTTGCATTGCATTCCATTACAGCACACGAGAAAGCTTAACTAGCCCCGTGCTCACTGAGTCGGACCTCACTCAACATACCGCACACAAGCTGCTTATTACCTAACACCTGAATCCTGATATAGTAACATCTATTATCTATTAACGCTCGGTAAGCTGCGACATGTTTCCTCTGCTTCAGCCCTTGCACAATAACATTTTGCTGCTTTGCATGAGTCGCAACACTCACAGATCACTGAGATCAGTAACACAGATAAAAGATTATATTCAAGTCATCATGAGCGGAGATGACATTGACGAGTTGCGGAGGCAGCTGCGGACTGCTCAAGAGCATTCTCTTGAAGATCGACGTCAACGCGAAGCTGCTGAAGGGCGTGCTCTTGAAGAGCGACGTCGACGCGAAGCTGAAGAGCGTGAGCGACGTCTTACGCTCGCGGATTACTTGCACTCATGCCATACAAGTGACGAGTTGCCAGAAGTAAAGGCCGTTGGCACCTCTGCAACCCGCAGTCGGTCACATGCAAGAAATGCGGCCGGCCGGCTTTGCCCGCGGCATATTATTCCATGGAAAGATTTTCCAAACGAAATATCCAAGGTCTACGACAAGCTTAGCATGAGTGAAAGCTTTTTTCACGACAGAATTTTACCGAGTTTGCCTCCGTTGCAGGGTTTAGAATTAGTGGGGTGCGAACTTCATCTAAGACAAAGACAGCAAGCCGTCGTGATAGACGCGGTAGACGTGCTGTTGGAAAAGGTCTGTGAGGACCCAAGGTTGAGAGAAACATTTGACATTGCTGCTGGTGGCAGGGTCTCCTTTGATGATTTCGAAAAAAAGCATCCGAACGTGACCCTTCGAGAGAAGCCAAAAACTGATTCGAGCTTCACCCGATATTGCCAGACGTGCGATTATCGAGCCTCAGGCGTGGACGAGAAGTCTCGACTTGTACTTCTCGTCCTATACGAACCACCATGTCAGCTAACACCTGCACAGATGGCAATGGGCTTGGATGGTGAGAATGTGATTGAGCTGGGCCGGAGCCATGTCACGAACGAGAGCCACCAGACCGCCGACTCCATCACGCTCGAATCCAGACGACTTGCGGCAGCAGTGATTACGCAGTTGTTTCAGGCGATGATTCGCTCAAAAGTTCGCTTTGGCTATGTTGATACCGGAGAAGTCAAGCTTTTCCTTCGCATCGGCGAAGACCCCTCTCGCGTTGAGTATTTTCTTGCCGTACCGAGCCGCGACGTCGAGGTTGAGGGTGACGCAGAACCGCGACTGCAACTCACATCAGTCGCACAAGTTTTTGCGTTTACGCTTCTCGCGCTTCAATCGCCAATACCCGATAAGAATTGGAAGGATGCGAGCCAAATGCTGGGAAAATGGGACAAGGCGTGCGACGTATCGTTACCTGAAACCCCGGAACCGGTTGGACAAAAACAATGTCACCAGCGACAAGTCGCAACGAAGGAGAATGAATTCCATAGGCATTCTTCTGCCTCAACGAAACAGGGGCAGACATGTCGACCACAGCAGGGTGTTCGAGGTAAAAAGGATAATGACAACGATGGCCCGCCTCCTGGGAAGAGCTGGATGCAAATGCCGCCCAGAAGGCTCGGTACCTCGAGATCTACAGCCCCTCAAAAGAAATAACACGAAACACGACATCATACGAGGCCAAGAGGGGCCAGATGGGTATTGAGTGCGGACCATTAGAGCGGCACAAGCGGCGCGCCGTGGATCGCGAATTATAACCCCGCGACTCGTCATGTTGAGGGTGGTCCCCCGGTGGTGCGCCCGAGAACTGTGGCGCCGCGTTCAACAACAAGGTCAAGATAGAGAAGACGCGTGTGGGATTTCCCAAGGTGCTGGGGTTGCCCAAGGTCATCAAGGATATTTGAGTTCGATTTGAAACAGGTGCGCTATATCACATGTGTGTGCAATATTGTTGTATTGATGTAACTTGGAACTTTTTTCTCGAGGGGTTAATCAAGGACCGGTCCGTTATATCATTGCGTTCAATGTGAAGAGAAATTGACAGAAATCGACATGTGTATATGCAGCCGTTAACACCACTGACCAGTATGATTCTCTAAAGAAATTTGCGTGCAAAAACAGGCATGCGCATAGGTAGAAAGCGGGATACAAAACAATACATATATGCAAACCTTGGTGCTACATCGTATCCCCGTGCCCTCGACGGGAGACAGAATCGCGGCCTCTGCACGGCTGTACGACTGCACGCGATTGCCTAATTCGGCATTCGTTGGATTAAATTTAAATTTGGATATGTAAGAATGTACATGTGTAATGCAACGACGAACACTGCGAATCGCCGCTGCCACAGACTGAAGTTCGCAACTGTGATGGACGTCAAGTCGAAGGTTTGCATCTCTCCGTGCAGCTGCCACTCACGACGAGCTTCCCTATAAGCTTCTTGCATACTCACCAGTGGCCACAATGCTACAATCGTTCTTAGGCACAGAAGGAAGTTTCCTGATTAGACTTGTGTGCTGTTGTGTGTCTGTGTGTTGCTGTACCTACTACTTGCCACAATGCCCTACCGTCATTCAAGCTATCGTGCTCTGACTGCGCACCCACGATAAAAGAAAGAAACTTCCCCATCTCATTGAAACCTTTTGCGTAAAGTCAGGCAACCAATGTAGCACGGTCTCATCCCATAAGACAGCCTCCTTCAGCGAGGTGTATCTGGCGCCATTTTCAATCAACAAATGCGCGCTAAACAAAATCTCAAAGAATATTGCCTCGTTCACTTACCAGAACACAGTTTACGTCCAAGACAAAGTAGTCTCTTAGAAAAAGTTTGTCAAAAGGAGATCCGCAGTTTGAAGGTATGGCGAAGGAATTCTGACCCCGGCTCCAAACTTTGTACCACCTATTGCTATTGCTGCGAGCGAGACAATTTAATTATTCTTGGTCAAGTCTAATACTTGCCGACGGAGGCTTCAGTAAGCGCCACATAAGGGATCATGGATACGATGAGGACACGAAGATGCTCCGCGTCAAGAGACGACGAGACGACGACGACGATGATGCGCTGGCGCGGCTGCGACTATTTGTGGTGGAGCGATTCAAATATCAAGTTATCAACATTTACATATTCAGGTCATTGCATGTTGAAGATGCGCTGTTCATCGAAATACACGTAACACAGCTATAGCTCGACAAGGGATATATTCTAGACATTCGCGGAAGAAGATGCAATGGCTCAACGCGGCAGTCTGCAGAGGGTTGACGAGGTTTGGCGGTCTTCCATCTTTTTTCGTCGCCACGAATCAACATGCTTCAACTGATGTTAAACTCGCAAGCAAAGATTTTGCCTCTGCAGCAAATCGAACATCATCCCGCTTTCTCACTAATTCATGACTCTGAAGCTCGGTCTCCGTATGCCCAAGTGCTTCCATGTCACTCGACTGCGACCTCTCTAAGTCGACGATCATACATTTACCTGTGCGTTCATCGTAAAGTATATTCCGCGGCTCAGCGTCGTGATGGAGTACTCGATGTTTGTGAAGTTGCGCAAGCGCAGTAAGGATCTGGTTCGTGATCGCTTCTCCAACTTTGGAAAGTGCGTGCAACACTGGTCGCCCAGCA
>SRQG01000431.1:0-21532 GCA_018360325.1 Claviceps aff. humidiphila group G2b
CCCCCCCCCCCCCCCCCCCCCCCCCCCCCCCCCCCCCCCCCCCCCCCCCCCCCCCCCCCCCCCCCCCCCCCCCCCCCCCCCCCCCCCCCCCCCCCCCCCCCCCCCCCCCCGGTACGCCACCACGTTTCGTTGCGTAGCGTCACGTTTGAGGGTGCTGTGCTCCAGCCTCCCGGTACTGTGCTCCAGGCTCCGTATGGCCAGGACAGACAGTGCACTCAGAAAGGTGTTACTGCATACGAAGGGATGCATCATGCATGTGCGGTGGGATCTACAGCTTCTATACGGAGTACTCCGTAGGTTGGCCGTTCTTGATGCCATTGTTGCGCACGTTGGTGTTTTGGGGGGTGTGATTGACGCATGCAGCTTTGCGTGAGGATTCTGCCCCTGAGAGGAGCGGGAGAAAGAGCAACATTATATATGTACTCCCTAGAACTACGGGAAAGAAAGGGAAAGCTGCCATGTGCGCGGTTACTGTATTTACACCGAATCTAATACAGACGCTTGGGAATCCCAAGGCGTTTGTTGGGAGCAGATGGAAATGGCGCCGGTCGAAGCCTGATGAAGGAGCTTTGAAGCAGCGGAACACGATGGGCTGCTACATTTGAAGTGTGAGCTGATGGCCGAGGAAGAACTCTAGAGTTCACAGATTCCTATTTGTCGTTGTTGTTGTTGTAGCCTGTAGGGTATGAGAGGCGTACCACTGCATGTACCTGTAACCTGCGCGCCGCGCATGATGGAAGCTGGCAAGCATCAATCATGAGTCATGACATGGGCTGCAGGTCTTGCATCGCAAGTCAGAATAAAGAGTCCAAAGGCCGATTTCGCCGACGGAATCAGGACCTGGTCGTCGGGAAACGGATGATTGGGATACAGGGCGGTGAGGACGACCCATCCATGGGTAGACATGTCAGGGATCAAATGGAAGCCGAATTCTGGGGCGTTCTTCTTCTTCTTCTTCCTGTCACTTCTTTGTTTCTACAACTGCTTCTTTCCGGTCTAGCCTGGGGTGCCGGGGGTGCCAGGCTGGTAATCTTGATGCTAATACGGAGTAGAAGACGAATCCGCAGGATGGTTGGACGACATCCTGGACGCGAGTCTATTCGTAAATAGCCTGTCATATGGTGCTAGGATCTGACGGCGCAAAGCGCGACGGAAGGGTGGGGTGACTCGTGAGGGACTCGAGAACGGCAAGAAAGAATTTGACAAAAAAACAAAAAAAAACAAAAACAAAAAAAAAACAGAACTAGAACAAAAAGGCAGCTATGTACAGAGAGTAGGTATGCACATACTTGCAGATAAGGAGAACGGGAACTTGCGCGACCCTGGTTGAATTTCCATCAACGTCGTGTTTCCGGAGTTCGCTCCCGAGGTTAAGATCGAGCGGTGACCAATCATGCCTACCTAGTACTGCCAGAGTGCGAGTGCCGGCAGCATCAGATTGCTTCTGATTTAAGACTCCCTGGACGATGCGAAAAGCAACGAACGGCTCCCGAGTCCAAAGTGGCTACAGAATAAAGAGAATGTCAGGACTCAGTCGAGACTCGAGCCCAAAGTTCCAGGTTCCACATCCGAGGCTCGGGGCTGCGTCACGAAGGATGCCGAGCTTGTGATGAAGATAATGATGGGGTTCCGATCATTTAATGGGACCGAGATTGGCGTTTTTGTTGGCATTCCGTCTGGCCGGTCGACGAGATGGAAGATGACCTACTCCGTAGAAGATGCGACTTCAAATCGTGACCGGCCAGGATGAGACATTGGACCTGCAACCCTTTCAAAGAGTCAAGACTCAAAGCTCTCAAAACAGGGGCGAAAGTCGGTGAGTACGGAGTCCTATGAATGCCTTTTACATTTTCGCAACAACGCATCGTCATGTCGAGAGCCTTTTTTAGAGTTGCCCCTTCAGAAACGACAAGGGTGGTTGAGTAGGTAGACTGGCATGAAAAAAGGGTTCCGTGTTTGATATCGACCACTGCGGCAGACAAGGCTGTACCTAAACACAGGACTGGCTAATAGCTATACTGAGTCTGTACCTAGCTTCCAAGGCTCCTGTGCTCATTTGTGTATACATACAACATGACGTGCATGCGTGCAGCGTGCCGGTTGGTGACAGGATCTCGAGAGACACGGATGTTGAAATTGCCTACTCCGTACTCCGTTGAGTCCGTGAGTCCGTATGCACCTGCCACCCATGCACGCGTATGGTACATGAATGCCTGTAACTTTCCTGCTGCTTATAGGTGGTATATACTTATATTGCGTGCTCGTAGCGTCCCTTTTGTTTCTGCTGGAACCGAAATGCTTGTCAACACGTGGTTGTATCACCTGGTCTTGCAAGTTGCAGTTGCGGCCGAGTCGGAGTTCGTGTAAACGCGTTATTAAGCGGGGCATCCTGAAGACGCGTTGTGTAGGTACCTCGCCACTGGCCAGGCGCATCATCAGAAGTTCAGAACTGCCATCTCAACTCCATTATTCGTGAGATGCCCGGGACAAGCAGAGGTTTGGTATGACACCGTACCAGGCTCTGACAATCCCGTGCCCATGTCGATGTGCTCATCATGGGTCCATCAGAAACATGGGTCTCGCCTCGTCGGGTCACGCCTCGATGCTCCGGTCGGCCATTCGAACCCGTTTATCCTTACGCACAACCACCTCGAAGCTCCGCGCCGAGAACGATCTTGGCTCCCTCTCCACGTAGATCGTCGGCGACTGCCTCTTCTAGTCATCCACTGCAAGCGACTGGACACGCGACCACGAGTCCACGAACGACCAGCCATGGGTGCATGTAATAAGCATGCAGGACACGTCTCACGGTGTAGTGCCGCTGTCATGGGCACCGGTTCGCACCCGAGTCTTGGCAGCCGACCCGAAGTAGAGATGCCTACTCTGTATGTACATGTATTCCTTTTTTTTTGGGCCAGGAAAAAGAAAAATGTCTGGACTGTCCTGACCTGCCATTTTTGATGGACTGAGCAAGCTAGGTCTGAATGCCCTCTCCGATCCAGTTGCTTTACGGAGTAGGTACATACCGACTGTGTTGTTGGCTGGCAGCCGACACAACTCCTTCTCGAATCCTGCCAACCCCAGTCTTCAAAATGTTATAGCCAGGGATCTAATAGATGCCAGGGTCCACGAAAATTGTACGCGAACAGAGGCCTCGGAACAGGCGATTGCGGAAAACTGACATAGCGGCGAAACGTAGCAGGAATCTGTGTTGAATTGTATTCGCTGATGCTGACATCATGGAAGCTCCCGCTCGGCACGTTCAAGTCATTGTTCAGGCAACCACAAGCACCGCGCCTTTTGTGCGATTGTGATGCGTAAGATGAAGACAAAACGTCTGTGTGGACTTATGCAGTGATGCATCATGCACCCATGCATGAGTCGAGGCCCAAATGTGTTCGGGCAGCTCCTGGGGGATGCTCGATCGTCGGAGGCTAATAGCGCCTCATCAACTGCTCATTGCACTGCTCCACGATAAACTGCGTCTCGTGGAGTCTTTATACGTATAATGTAGTAGTAGATCAAGCGGCGACAGCTTGGTGAAGAAGGGGAGAGAGGCACCCGCAGATAATGGACTATTCGTATTTAGTGCTAGATACAAGGATGGCTTGTCTGCTGGTGTGTGACTCGCAGCGGTCATGATGTCCCGAATTCCCTGCTGTTGACGATACTGAAACGCGTACAAAACGACAAGCACACGGCGCCTGACTACCTAGAATCGCTCAGCTTTCGGTCTGGATGAGTTCGATTGTAGCATGTGTGCTCGGTATGGCCTACGATACTGACAGGTGAGGAGAGGTGTAAATGTTCTGTAGAAGAAGGAGACAACTGGCCATATAATACCTTCTGACTCCTAATTACATACTCAAAACGGAGTACAGAGACGGGGTCACGCACATAGTCCGTGACTCCGTACCTGTTATGGGTTTACGGAGTAATCGCCGGTGCATGCACGGAGTACGGAGTATGTACTATATGTTATTATAGGTATATCTACCTACCTGGTCATGTAGCCCGCTCGCTCCTTCCTGGATTGTTGGCGGGCGCCTACGGAGTACTGTAGGTATTACGTACTCCGCAGGGAAAGTGCATCCAGGGAAAGCCACAGAGGGCAACTATGTATGTACTCCGTATAAGGGTCCAGCGCAGTGTGGGAAGAAGGAGGCGATCGAGCCGTCCTGCACTTGGCAAGGATGCCCTTGGAGCAGCAACCGGAACACATATGTCAAGCAAGCTCTTGATATCATGTTCCCCTCCTCATGGTTGTCTGCCGGCACAGGCGGTATGACTTTATCCTCATGTCGCCCAACTCCGGCTTTCTGACGAATCATGCATTCAGGCTTCCCCACGCATGTCAACCGGAATACCGTATGTACGAGCGAACCACTGGTCCTTGTTTCCGCATTTCCATCTCTACACTGGCTAAAACTTTTGAATTACTCCTTCGAAGTCCTCCAGATCATCATCTTCAGAGGACCTCATTTTGGTGCCACACACTCACTGACTGCAACAGAGGAGGCGTCCACCGCCTACTTTGGTGCTGCTAGGTATGTACCTACCTACCTTTCGATCTGCAGCGCTGTGTGCGCATCGAAGCAGGGGTCGACCCCCAACCCGATTCGGCCGAAGCGCTGGTGTCGGACGCCGGGTCGTGTCTCTCCCTGAGTCCCTGGACTCCCTGCCCGTGGTTTTATCACACATACTCCGTATGATCGTGGCGTTTTAGATCTTGCCCGCCAAGCGCAGCGTTCCAAGTTCCAACAACTTGATCCCCACCAGACAGCAAGCAGACAATTACCTACCTTTTAACTTTCTTATCTTCGGAAGGAAGGCAGACAGACTTGTTAGTGTCGAATGGTCCCTCGCCCGACAGCCTGATGTCAGCCATATCCATCTACACGCACCGGCTTTGCAGCACGAGGAGGGCACAAAAGAAACTATGTATGTACCTCCGAATATGGCGGGAAGTTGGAAGTGGACGAGGAGAAGCTGTAATGGCGTATTCCGTGAGCATGCGAGAGCCTAATGCGGCCCCAGGCTTTCCTGGCCCTGGCCAGGGGGCTATTCACAGGCAGCGAGGTGAAGGAAGCATGTTCCCGCAATGGCGAGACAACTCGCATTGAAAAAGCAACAACGATCACTGATCAGACATTTCATGCAAAGCTCCACGTAACAGCACGTCCTGCATGCTCCATGATCGAATGCCGACGACAAGGCACCCTCTGTACGAAGCACGACGACTTGTCTTGATCAACACACACTGCTACATCTACCACATGTGGTTTGCTTATTAGCTCCTCTTCCATTCTGGGGTTCCCTCCCTCCCTCAATGCAATTGCGCCACTCCCAGCCGAACAGAGCTGGCCACAGCCAGACGAGGAATCCTTTGCTTGCCAATTCACATCTGATTGGTAGAACGTCCGGATTTCCAAATATATCTTCAGAACCCAATCGTCGTTCTTGGTCCACTTGGAGCAAAGACAACGCACGCGATCTAAAAATGCAGGAGCGGTGTATGTAGTCTGGCCAGCGTACAGACTCCAGAGTACAGTATGTAGCCCAATAACAAGAAAAAACAAATTTCACAAGGCGGAGAATGACAACGGGGCCAGTCCATTGATCACGCGTTGCAGCTGTCCGTTGCGCGGTACGTCAAGTTGTGATTCCGTGATCGGAATCCAGCCTTGATTGATCATGGACCCCGACATCGATGGCGTGGCGGTTGGCGCAAAGATGAGCGTCATGAACCCAGCAAGCCCCACACCCGGCCGGCCATGACTAGCAGACGCTGGTACTCGGTAAGTACCTAGCTGGCCTCCTAGTCGTTAGCTTGGTCTGAGAGTCTGAGACAAGGCAGGATGGAGGTTGAGGCGGCCAGAAGCGACGATGGACGAATCAATACAGCCCCGTCCCTTTTCCAACGCCTGAAGGTTCATCCTGCTTACGGAGTACATACTCAAACAGTCAGGACTCAGGACTCAGGAGTGCAGATGGACTGCCTTGCTGATGATACTCTACAGACTACTGGACATGCCCGTGCCTTTTCGATTGTGTGCTGCCCGGGCTGCTACAGAGCACGAGCGGCCGGCGAGGCGTGAAGATGCATACAAGCACATTGGTCGAATTTGTCAAAGGAAAGCCATTGTCACCTGTACTCTGTATGACTTCGGACTTTGCACACCCCTGCCTTTATGACCAGTATGTACTCCGTAAAGTCGACACAAGCCAGCATAATAAGCTGCACGAGCTGCACTCTATCATGACACACGCGACATCTGGAGGCTGGAGCGCATCTGGTTCGCATCCGGGAGCTCATCAGACTGGGTACAAACTTGTTGCCGCTATCTCTGTTTCGGCCTCGTTTCCGCCCTCACCCTTCTGCCCGCCGATCTAAGTTTCTGCCACTCGACGAATGCTTGTTACCTACCTAAGCTGTGCGTGTTCCACGAAGCTGGGTCCTCGCAAATCTCTCGGCCGACGGGGCTGCTCTAGTCCTTCTTCCATACCTATTCACATCGCTTGCATTCAGCCAGTCGAGAGCCGTCCAGGTTGGGCCGACCCGGGTCGACCCAGAAAAGAACCAACTCGGAGTAGGCAGCACCTAACGAACAACTCCGTCGGCCGACCCACCCTCATGATTTCCCGGGTCGCCGTCTTTCGCTCTTCGTCTGTTTGTCTATTTGTCTGCTTGTCGACTTGCTAGACTTTGGAAGCTCGTACGACAAGACGAGCCAAGAACTGTCATAGTCCGTCTGTCCATACACCTTCTACCCACGTACGTTGTACACAAGCCTGCGATAACCCGTTGCGTATCCGACGAACATTGTAAGCTTCCTCCGACCTTGACATTCGCCGCCGTTTGTGACGTCTGACCAGTCGCAGGAGCCTAATTCGACAGCAGGCCACCTTAATGAGCTTGGGCGATCCTGTTGCTACTTCGCACTACCGAGATTGATCTGCTGTAGCAAGCAAAGAACTCCAATCGGCGCGACAGCCGTCAATGGTCATTGAAGAACTGGAACAGCGACAGGCGGATCACTATCAATCGCGCCGATTGTGGTTGCGGCGCAGCCGGGCTGCTGCTTCTTCGCCGGGATTTGTCCCAATTGCGCCGCTCGACAATCTCGAGATCTCAAACTTTACTTTTCCTACTTTGGTTGCTCATCAATATCTTGCTTCCTCCCCCTTTTTTCCCACTGTTACCCTCCCGCGCTCGTTGCGCCCAACTTCGTTGCTGAGGTGCCATCTGGATTACAATGACCCGTGCTTTGGCGACTTGTTCCCGACTTAGCTCTTGTCGCACCCTCCAGTTGAGTGACTGGCTAGCACAGAATCTTTGACCGAGTTATTGAGCTACTGTGTTCGCCGCATGCAAGACACATGTCTTGCGAACGCACGGGAATCATGTCAACCGCCATGCATGGGTTCCCATTGTCAGTGGATGCAGCGGCGGCGGCCGCTGCCGCTTCGGCGTCTATCAACGCCAATAAATCTTCAACCGGCTCGGTTGCAAGCTCCTTTGAGAACAACGCTGCTCATGTCCGAACACCGCCTCCACAACATGTTGTCCATGTCTCTTCTCCTCATGGAATGTCTCGCCAGCCCCTCGGCCTGAGTCAGCAGCAACAGCAGCAGCAGCAGCAGCAGCAGCACCATCACCACCACCAACATTCATTGCAGATGCAACAGAGGAGCGTGAAGCGCCCAAGACCGGTTAAATCGTGCACTGAGTGCCGAAAGAGGAAATTGAAGTGTGATCGTCAGCTGTCATGCTCCCAATGCCAGAAGTCGAACCGCGTATGCCGATATGCCGCCGACCATGACCCAGCAAACCTTTCCGATGCCTCGGATACGGAACCGGCCGATGTCAACAGGCATAACAAACGTATCTGCCCGCCAGGGACGGCCAATGCGGCCAACGCGCTGAATAGTGACGCCGCGGCAACGCCGGCGAAGAACGGCGAATCACCAGGCTTGCCTGTCTTGGAAGAATTGACGTTGCGTATGGATCGGCTAGAGAGGCATATGCAAGGCCGCAGCCCTGCTCCAACCGATACTAGTGGAGGCAGAATCTTGTACGCAGCTGATGGTACTGTACGAGGACTTTCTGTCAAACGGAATGGCATGGTTACGCGCTTTTTTGGCCAACACAGTCCTCGAGTGATGCTGAACGTGGTATGTAGACACACCTGGGCAAGCACCCATCCCCCCATACTTGAAAGGACTTGAGCAACCAACTCACATATCCTCTCGCTGCCCCCCTTTAGTTTCCCGAGGCCCGAGCATTCTTGACCGGACAACGTCAGAGAAACGCTGTCGACGATCTGCTGCGTAGTTTTGGACTGCTGCACAAACACCGCCAAGACGAGTTACATCTGGCGATGAAGCCGATTACAGTATTTGTGGATTCCATGATGCCAGTACAAAAGCGCATGAGAGACATTCTTCCAAAGAAAGAAATTTGCGATCGTCTGGTCACCATGTATTTTGACACGTCGGAGTCAATTTACAGAATCCTGCACGCGAGGACCTTTTATGATGCATACAACATGTACTGGGATGGAAACTTGCAGTCGGATTGGTTTCTTCCCCAGTTGCTCTGTGTTCTATCCGTAGCCTCTCGATTTGAGACAAAGTCGAGGGGCATGGGACACGAGCGAAGCGACGGAGTCCATATTCCCACAGCCTGTGCGCTCATTCAGAGTTGGTTAGATAGTCTCAAAGGAAAGCAGCTGGTCGACATTAGCACAGTTCAGGTCCAGATCCTACTGATTCATGCATCGAGGATGATCACCCCTCGGCTGCAAGATTCCTGGAATAAACTGGGCTATGTGCTGAGACTGGCAATGAGCATGGGCATGCACCGAGACCCCGCCGAATCTGAGCCTCGGATCCCAGTCTTTTGGGGCGAGATGCGGCGAAGGTTGTGGTTCACCATGGCCGACATGGACTTGCACATGTCAATTGCCTGCAACATGCCTTCGCTGCTCCGAGACGGCGACTTTACTTGCAAACCGCCTCGAAATTTGAACGACTCGGAGATATATCTGCACATGTCTGAGCTTCCACCCACGCGACCGATTGATCAGTTGACGGATAATCAGATGCAAGTGTATGCAGCCATTACACTCGCTGCTCGGATGCGAGTGGCGCCACTGGTGAATCGGATTGATTCTCTACGCGACTATTCCGAGGTGCTGGATGTGGGAACCAAGCTGGAGCGTTTCCTCGACGACATTAATTATATATACCCACGTCAAGGATCCTACAGCGCGGCCCAGAAAAGCAAGCAGTGGCGGAGCCGAGTGATTTTGGACATGCACGTGCGACGGCCGCTGCTGGCCCTCTACCGACCTCTGGCGTTGGGGGCTGCCGACGTGCCTGCGGAGATTTCAAGATCGTTTTTGAAGTCATCGGTGGTGATATTGAAGTACCTCGACGAATTGGATCCATCGTTGACACAGTTCCACGAAGTAGCGGAAATGTATCATCAAATTCTGAAGCCGGACATCATCTACTCGTCGCTCAGCATATGTTACTATATCCAAGCTGCGGTGCGGCAAAACTCAGAGTCGCTGGTGCTTGGCCATTCGGGGGGAGGAGGGGGGCCACCTCCTCACATGATGGCGGAAACAAGTGATGAGCTATCACTTTACTCTGGCGAAAGCGTGATTCCATGGTCACCGCTGCGGTTGATTTCTACCGTGCAGGAAAGTTTGGATCTTCTCATCAAATTCATGAGTGGGAGCGACACCAAGGATATCTTGTGCGTGGCAGCGGTTCTTGAGAGCGTTAAGAACCCAGAGCCCAAGATCCAAGACATGACGCGAAACCTCTATGCTGTCTTGGACATGTGCCTGCGATCGTCGGGCGTAACAAAGGATAAGTTGCGCGCAATGGCCATGGATCAGCAGTATGCATCGGACGCCTACATGCATGGGCAGCCGGTATACGGGTACTCAAATCCCAATAGCATGCCGTCAGGGGGACCAGGACAGAGTCCGGCGGGCTGGACATTGTGGGACGGCTGGGACTGAGAGGCAGGCTTCTCCTGCATGTGATTTGTGTACGTATAATGCGGCGGAGGGGGAGTCTCGCGATGGTCAAAAACTGATTAGAACGGGGGATGGAGTAAATCACTCTTCATGGCGAATAAGGGGGTGGCGTTTCTTGCAGTCTCTTTGTTTGCTTATTCTTGTTTTTTGTCGTTGTACTTTTGTACTTTTGTATCTTGCGTGTTTCATGTTGTTTGCATTTATCATCATGCCCGTCTCTTTCCGGGAATCGGATACTGGCTGCCACATCTGGATTATGGTTGCGCAGTTTTGGGCACATAATATCGCAAGGGATACCCCGACAGCAGTAGACAAGTTAAAGAAGAAGAAGAAGAACAGTTATGCTCGCGATGAGGAATGCCAGTGGGAACTTGGAAGCCACTATGCTGCACAACACAGATAAGTGTATGTGCATGGGAAGTAGCATATAGACAGCTTCTTGTGTCCGATTCATCAATCGTACATTCGGCTTTTACTTACCCTTCTGAGGTGGCAAGACAGTATCTATGTATATGTGTCGTGACCTCAGAGATGAGATGAGATGAGAAAGAACGTGACAGCTGACGTGATGGCTCCGATGCCACGTGGGTTCGTACATGTACATACATACATACATACATACATACGTATAATTGGCCATTTCTTCTGCGACAAAACGGCGGCAAGTAACTCGGCATGTAAGCAATCGGATCACAAACCGCAAATCGGAAAACCGGAAAAGAAAAAAGAAAAAAAGAAGCGTGGTCCGTTTCCTTGGTTTCCTTGGTTTTCTTGGCGGCGCCAAGGTTCCCCCGACGGCGACGGGAACGGGGTCGGGATTCGGCATCTTTGCCCTGCGTGCGTTGCGTGGGGCCTTTTCCCATCCTTTCCCTTGTTTCCCTTCCCCTTCTTCCTCGGACCTCTACGGAGTAGGTAGGTAAGGCTCTAGGTTCTTCTCTCTCCCGAGTCCCCAACATCGGTGCCCTTTTTTTTGCTTTCTTTTTTTTCGGCTTCCCCGCATAAGAACGCCTCGGTTAAGCAGAGCCGATGGGTTTCTCTTGGGCCGGGGGAGGGGGGTGCGAACCGGAGCCGAAGAGGACAAGGCCGTGCTCCGACTACCTATGTACCTCATATACGTATACATACTCCGTGCATACACATACAGGTAGTAAGTACCAACTAATATGACCATTGACGAATCAGCTGCAGCGTGCGACGACTTGCACGGAGCCAAGTTTGCGATGGCGTTACCTACCTACTGTAAATCATAGGTAGAATAGCCGTCGTTTGGGCACGGGCGCACTCGGCTTGTGGCCGTTCCGGTTGCCACAGATGGCAAGGAGGGGAAGTAGGAAAGTAGGGAAGAGGTAGGAAAGATGGTCAAAGAGATGGAAGATGGTAGGAAGGTCGACTCGAATTCAATAACAGAATCTACCTAACCCAGCACGACGGTTAGATATAGTCGACACAAGTTTCACAACGAGAAACAACAAACAAACACCAAGACAAGCTGAAAAAAACAAGCACAGTTATGCCCACCAAGCAGAAATCCCCCGTCTACGTCCTCGGCGTCGGCATGACCAAATTCATCAAACCCCGCGGCCAGGTCGACTACACGGAACTCGGCTTCGAAGCAGGCATAAAGGCCCTCCTCGACGCCCACATCAACTACGACTCAGTAGAGCAAGGCATCGCATGCTACTGCTACGGCGACAGCACCTGCGGCCAACGCATCTTCTACCAATTCGGCATGACCAAGATCCCCCTCTACAACGTCAACAACAACTGCTCCACCGGCAGCACCGGCCTAGCCATGGGCCGGAATCTGATTGCCAGCGGCGCAGCCGACTGCATCATGGTGGTAGGTTTCGAGAAAATGATGCCCGGCAGCCTCTCGAGCCGGTGGGACGATCGGGAGAACCCCCTCGGGACAACCGTCAGCATCGTAGCCGAGACGCGAGGCTGGGAGGCCGCCGCCCCAGGAGCAGCGCAGATGTTTGGCAATGCTGGGCGGGAATACAAGGAGCGGTACGGGGCACAAGATGAGGACTTTGCAGAGATTGCGCGGGTCAATCATGCGCATTCGTCGAGGAATCCGTATGCGCAGTTCCGGGAGGTGTATTCGCGTGAGCAGATCATGCAGGCGCCTGATGTGTTTGCGCCGCTGACGAAGCTGCAGTGCTGTCCTACGTCTGATGGTGGTGCGGCTGCGATTCTCGTCTCACAGGCATTTTTGGATGCGCGGCCGGAGATGGCGTCTCGGGCGTATGCTGTTGAGATTGCTGGGCAGTGTCTCGCGACGGATGGGCCGAGTTTGTTCTCGCGGAGTGCGATTGATTTGATGGGCTATGAGATGACGCAGTATGCTGTGCGGGCTGCTATGACTGAGGCGCATATCACACCTGCGGATATTCAAGTCGTGGAGCTACATGATTGCTTTAGTGCTAATCAGATGATTGCCATGGATGCTCTTGGGCTCTGCAAGCCGGGGAAAGCGCATGAACTTGTCCGAGGGGGGGATATTACCTATGGAGGTAAATACATCATCAATCCCTCTGGGGGACTCATCTCCAAGGGCCATCCTCTCGGTGCTACCGGCATAGCTCAGTGCGCAGAGTTGGTCTGGCATCTCCGCGGATGGGCGAATAACCGCGCCGGTCCACGTACGCGATATTGTCTGCAGCATAATCTCGGTCTGGGAGGCGCGGTCGTCGTCACGGTGTATAGAAGGCCTGATGGGCAGACAGCGCCGAGGGACCTCGCTGATGACGCTGTGGGGAAGATGAACGGGCTGCGGTATAATCCTGCGACAGAGGCGAGGATGTTTACTCGGGAGGAGGCAGATCGCGTGAGGAGTAAGAGGGCGGCTAGTGAGTGGGCGTTGGCGGATACGCAGGAGAAGCTTCTTTCTGCGCACTTGTGACTCGTGAGCGTAAGATGAGCGGAGAAGGAGGCAGAGGTAAGTGGCAGCAGATGTCAGAAGTGTTGTGTTGTGCTGCTGTCTTGCGTTTCTAGTTCAGGTAGGTAGGTACATATGGCAAATGACTGCGTTGCATTGCACCGTGTGGCAGTCATGTTGCATCGTGTTGTGTTTGGTTGCTTTGCATTATCAAGTTGTATTTTGCCGTATCTACACAAGCCGTGACGAACTATGTCGTTTCGTTGTAACTAAACAGCGGGTTTATTAGTGTTTTATCTCCACGCGATGCATCACAGGCTGCAGCATTGGCATGTCACTTCGGATTTCCCCTTTGGCCTCGCCTCGCACACACCGAGTACGACCCTGAGTCTTGAGTCCTGACAATGCTGCTCTGACCCATATTTTTCTCACTCGCAGGCAGGCTGCAGCAAGAACGGCAATGTTGACCACTCTTGACTACATATATCTGCTTGTCAGACTCACCGGGCAACTCTGCGCTTCTCTGTCTTTCCTCTTCAGTCTTCGTGCTCGTCAAGTGAGGCCTCGGATATACATACATACGAAGCCGTCTCCCCCGCTACCCACCACCACCACCACCACCGCCAAAGTCAAGCAGTCGTCTTCTCGTCACCATCCTGGAAATGACGATCTCCAGCTTTCCCCTATTTGCACATCTCCCCATCGAGTTGCGGCACATCATCTGGAGCGAATACCTCTCCTACTACGATCAACCCACCGTATATCTGTACAGCAAGATCTTCTTCCTCAAGCATCTAGACCCGCGGTGCGAAGACGAACGCTACGAGGGCATCTCGCGCACACCCCTCGTCCAGGTGAACACACCAGGAACCCTCCACGCAAACTCCGATTCGCGCAGCGCAACTCTCCAATGGGCGCGAGGGCGCGGCATCGAGGTCCGCTGGCAAGACGATGCGCGGCGGTACGTGCTTGCACGGGCGTTTGACCCAACGCGCGACGTCTTGTACATCCCACGCTCCAAGGTTGGCGAGTTTTTCGAGCTGGTTCGTAACCGCAACGGGAACGAGGTCGACTTGTCAGAATCGACGGCACAGATCCAGCACTTGGCCTTTACGGCCTACACGACCTACGACTCGCGGGTAAAAGTGGGACACATTATGACTTCGTTTACGAGTCTCAAGACGTTATCCTCGGTCTATGGGATCCCTCCTGAGGTCAAGTATGCGTGGGTGTGGGGAGGCCCGAAACCACAGCAGCAGCATGCTGGGAATAACGACGGTACACGGGCGGGCGACGATTCGGTGACGGGCGAGGAGGAGGAGGAGGAGGAGTATGAAGAGGAGATTGCAGCCGAGGTGCAGCCACGATGGGTGTTCGAGGAGGAGCCGGGCGAGGTGGTCAAGATGTGCATCCCAAATGCCGACTTTCTCAGTATGTGGGAGGCGGGAGAGAAGTACATTTTTACTGGGGATCTGCAGGAGGCTCTGATGTCGCTGAATGTGGACGATGACGTGCCTTGGAGGGACCGCTGGGAGGATAAGCTTCTGGTTGAGCTACTGTCGGTGAGAGCGAGGCGGTGCTCGTAACGGCGTGTGCGACTGCAGTGGTTATTGATTGTTCTTCTCTGTTGTTGTTATTATTAGGTATAAGGGATATATGTAGTAGTTAGTTCTTCAATCATCCTTTTCCGGGGGGTTTTGCTTTTTCCTTCATCACACGCACTCCAGCTGTCTTCTTTTCGTGAACAAAGGCGGACAGAACAAACAGATGCGGGGAAGAGCGACCACAATGAGGTGGAGCGGTTTGTGCGTCCGTGAGGAGCTGTTGACTTTTGAATCTTGATGATGGGCCGTCGTGACTCGTGAGGACTCGGAGATGACGCGTGCCGGTGCGTAGCATGTTGTTTTGGGGGGGAATACGGTTCCTTGTTTCTGACGATAGCGGTGTAATTATGCGTGTGTCAACTGTCCAGCAAGCGTATTGACTGCGGTGACTCGTGAGTCGTGAGTTGTGAGCGACCAACAACAGGTCAGGGCGGTTGTGAACTTGTGATGGTTGGTTGATGCGATAGTCGATGGTTGATGTCAACTCGATGATGGCCAAAACTTGGTCGATGAGAGATGAGCACGTTTCATGAACGGCCCCCGCCCGCCCCGGCGCCAGGTGCGTCTGTGCGTTGCGTACGGCGCACAAGGAACCGGCCTCCCGTAGACTGTAGTGCACCTATTAAAAGGCCACGATGGCTGCTCCCGCATCCTCTGGTCCTACAAGTTACAAACATTTGTCATCTGTCACCAGCTTGTTTCCTAACCTTAAACTCAACGCCATCCACAGAAACCTCTCTACACGTTGCGCTTCACCAGCCATCGCCCGCGCATCTCCTACGAAAACAACATCGCCCCCGCACGCGGCACCCCTCGTCTCCGGTTACATCGAATTAATAATCCTGTATCTTACGAAAAAGACACTGCTTCTTGTAAGATCGCTCTCGAAAGAAGAGAAGGAAAAGAAGGACATCATGGCTACCCACACGTACGAGTTCAACGTGACCATGACCTGCGGCGGCTGCTCCGGCGCGATTGAGCGCGTCCTCTCACGAATGGATGGTGCGTCATAAACTTCTTTTTCCTGGGCGTCGTCATTTCTATCCCACCACGTGACATTCTCGCCCCCCGTCTCCCTTGACGACTCACGAGTCAAAGGAGAAGAAGACGGGGATTGGGGGTCGTGGCACAAGTTCGTGTCAGGAACAGGAATAGGGGGAGAAGGCAAATCAGTGGGCTAACGGGTTCTTGCGCACGTCTTCTTGGCGGAGGATTCGATGCGGAGTTTATAGGCATTGAGAGCTATGATGTGTCGCTGGACACGCAGACAGCGCGGGTGGTGACGGGGCTGCCATATGAGGATGTGTTGGCGAAGATTGCCAAGACGGGGAAGAAGGTGAATTCGGCGACGGCGGATGGTGAAGCGCGGTCCGTCGAGGTTTCTTGAGCATACGTATGATAGAGCATGTCGTGGTGCTGGCTGGGCGTAGGAGCAATAAACTACTACATACATATTGAAGGATTGCAATTTGCGTGTGATGGAGACTTGACGCGGGGAATGGCCTGTGTTTTACTCGGAATAAGACGGAGAATTGTCCTGTGGCGAGAAGTAACCGTCTTATTACGGCACGAATCTGTCCGTTTCACGTCTCCAATATCCATTCATCTCACGATGGACTCCCATGCGATAATAAAGAGTCTCACCACCTCGCGTGGCGCAGTCTGCGCGACGAGGACGATTCTGGGATTGCGGGATTGATGCCGATGACATGGCATGACATTGCGGGCATTGGCGTGGCGTGACCATCAGGCTTCAGCATTCGTTGCAGGGAGTTTCATTAGAAAGCACGTCTCAAGTCGCTCGTCGCAAAGTAGCAGGTCGCATATCGCAGGTAGCACCACACGCGGGCCCCCACCCACGAGGTACACCTCCTCTGCATGTAGGTACCTACAGTGGTGGTCTTCGGCTCAACGAACCAACGAGTGCCCCAGACAGGCCACATCGCCTTATGGAGCCCCCATCGCAGCCACTCACAGTCCAAGGATCCGCCTTCACGAACCACCAAGCGGGCGGCATGTTCGGTCGGCAACGCTCCCGTTTCCCGCCGCATGCATCTCGAGGTAGCCTGTGGGTGTAAGTTACAAGTTACGTCTTACAACACGAATAGCTCCGACCCCTCATCTCTTCCCCTTCCTTCCTGTGCTTCAAACTGGTGTTGGTAACTTGGTATCGCCACTTACCCCTCCATCACCTGTTTTCAGCCGCAGCCACATTGATCGAATGACGCAGGATAGGGCCGTTTTACCTTTGGCGGCCAGCTTCGGCCACTTGTTTGCCAAGCAGGAATGCGGGAATGCGGGATGCGGGAATTGCGTAGAGAGATATTTAAACATGACTACGCCGTGCAGTCTGGGTGTTGACTTGTTTTCGACGATACGAAATACATACATACCTACATACATACACATACATCTACCTATCAGCCATTGATACTTGACGTTGAGCTTTGATCGACGTTCATATTCTCGATACGTGATACACACTTATAACTTATACCGTTGTTAAGCACTGCGACGATCAATATGACGAAGCCGGAAATCCCCAAGGAGCAGTACGCTGCTGTAGTGGAGAAGACGGGCGGACGTACGTCTTTCTTTTTCTTTTCCCGTTTCTTCTTTCTTTTTCAGCGACACCCAGGAATACCCTCTCTTCTTCATTGTATCCATTCCTGTATCAGTTCTTCCTCTTCTGTTCTGATCCTATCCTTGATCCTGCTCTTCATCCTCCTTTCTAATGAACTCCGCTCACTCCTCTCTCTAGCCGTCGTATACAAGAAAATCCCCGTCCCCTCACCCGGTCCCGATGAGGTCCTCGTCCACGTCCTCTACTCCGGCGTCTGCCACACAGATCTCCACGCCATGCTCGGCGACTGGCCTCTACCAACCAAGCTGCCTCTCGTAGGCGGCCACGAAGGCGCAGGCGTCGTCGTGGCACGCGGCTCCCTCATCGACGCAGATGACGCCTCGGACCTACAACTCGGCGACAAGGTCGGCATCAAATGGCTCAACGGCTCATGCATGCACTGCTCCTACTGCACCAACATGGACGAGTCTCTCTGCCAGCAGGCCCTCCTGTCGGGATACACCGTCGATGGCTCATTCCAGCAATACGCCGTAGCCAAGGCCGCTCACGTTGCTCGCATTCCTGCCGACTGCGACCTCGAGGCCGTTGCACCTATTCTCTGCGCCGGGCTGACCGTTTACAAGGGCCTCAAGGAATCCGGCGCGCGAGCGGGCCAGACTGTCGCGATTGTCGGCGCTGGTGGCGGCCTCGGCTGTTTCGCCATTCAGTATGCCAAGGCCATGGGTCTGCATGTCGTAGCCATCGATGGCGGCGCTGAGAAGCGCAAGCTGTGCCTCGAGCTCGGTGCCTCGGTCTACGTCGACTTCATGGAGTCTGGTGGCAGCCTCGTCGAGGACGTCAAGCGCGCGAGTGTTGATGGTCTCGGCCCCCATGCTGTGTTGCTTGTTGCTGCCAACGAGAAGCCCTTCCAACAGGCTACGCAGTATGTTCGCGCTCACGGCACAGTCGTATGTATCGGCTTGCCCGCCAATGCCAACTTCTCCGCTCCCGTATTTGATACCGTTGTCCGCATGATTACCATCAAGGGTAGTTATGTCGGTAACCGTGCCGATACGGCTGAGGCGCTTGACTTTTTCGCTCGGGGGCTTATCAAGGTGCCTTATAAGACTGTTGGCTTGAGCGAGTTGCAAGATGTTTATAAACTTATGAGCGAGGGCAAGATTGCTGGGCGGTATATTGTTGATACTGCCAAGTAACTGTTGCTGTATATTATACCAGAAAAGCCATGATGATTATAAAGAATGCGTGAAAATATATCCACACTGAATAATAGAAAGTCTGGACCTGTAGAGGACTGGCCCAGGGATACTGCGTTCTGGCGTCGATAAGTTTAACTTAATTATGAGAAGGAAAGAAAGAAGCTCTCGAAGAACCAAGAGGATTCCCTCGTGCCTACTTATATACATGAACTATAATGAGCATTCCTGGTCTTGCCATCGTTCCCCGACCCTGATGGCCTCACTAGTGTTCATCCCTGAGTCCTGACCCTGATGGCCTCGCTGGTGGTCCATAACCCTGATGGTCTACCGTCTCGCTCTTAGTCCACGAACTTGTCTTGTCGTATGTCGTAGCGTCTATTTCTCCCCCAATTAAGATCCGCGCCGGAAACTCAAATCCATCACAGAACCTAGGTACTGAATCACGTTGCGTTTCGTCTACAATTGACTTGGCAAGTGTCACGAGTCCCGTGAAATTGAAGCCTCCAATCATCTATTGTCCATCGTCCATCTTCCGCCGCCTGACTAGAAAAGCCTCTACCAGATCATGTCTTGATTTCTCCTGAAATCATTCGACACAGGCTACCCCTGAATTAATCAACACACACTACCCCAAACCATCAACAAGCACTGCCCCAGGCCATCACCACACCTCTGCCCGCATCCCTCATGACCCCCCTGGCCCTCCCAACAAGGCGAATCTCCGCACAATACTCGGCCCGTATTCTTGGTACTACACACAGACAACACATTAGCTCAAACTCCCAACCTTCACCCAGCGCAACCGCACAACCAAACAGATTACATACCTCAGCCTTTGTGTGGCAATAGGACCTAAACTCGGGCGTCTGGCCCAGCAGACTGCCACCAAACCACGGTCCATGTCGTTGTCTCTTGTGCGTAATGACCTGCACGTCAAGACCGCCGCTGCGGGCCCCACCACTGCGAACCTCGCTCGCCCGGATCCTGGCATCGACCAAATGCTTGATATCTCTCTGCAGTCGTCTGCCAAAGTCCTTGTACAGAGTACTTCCACCAGACAGGACGATATTCTTGTACAACCCACGACGTACATCAATGGGTGATTGCTGGATCACGCCATCGACAACAACGGGTAGCGGTGTCAGAAAATCAGAGCTGTAAATCTCAGGATTAAAAAAGATTTCCGGCGCAAGGAAGCGCTCGTAACCGACGTCGACTGTCACTTGGCGGCCACCGGGGTGCGATACGACGTGCTTGGCGAACCTCTCGCGGTCGCGGTCGTATTTGCCAAACTCCTTGACAATGTCTGGACACACGTAGCAGTATTCTTCCTTGATGTCCTGCGCTGTCTTGAGGGATGAATCGGCTTCGCCTCGATCTCGCAGAAGGGACTGCACGAAGTAGGTGATGTCGCGACCGGCAATGGGGATGGACTTGATGGACGAGCCGATGACGTAGCCCTCTGCGACGGGGATGACGTGCGTGACGCCGTCGCCTGAGTCAATCACTGTTCCGGTGAGGGATCGATCGGTCACTTTGGATGATGTCCAAGACGCTGCGAGCGCGAGCACCGCTTGTACGGCAATATACATGCCTGCGCAGTTGAAGGACTCGAAGAAGATTTCGGCCGTGTTTTCTCGGTTCTCGGGAGGGTTCAGGGGCTAGTTCTGTCAGACATGCTCGACAGCTCGGCGCTCGACGCGCATGAATAGCTCGACTACACTCTGACGGGTCGCAAGGGATTGAGGGCGGGACTGGGTTCATCATGGTGCTCACAGGTTCGGTAAGGAGAAAGTAATGATCCTCTGGCTCGACGCGGAGGTATTTGAAAATCGAATTGGACCAAAACCGTTCCATGTGGTCCTGTTGGATATGTTAGTTACCAATGATATAGTAAGTAGTATCATATTAAAAGTGAACAAGAAGGAAGAGATGATGATAAAGGGAATAAGAAAGAGGTCGAATAGAACATGCGTGCACGCTCTTACCCAGTTTTCTATTTGTCCATGTCGAATGGGATAGTGAAGACCATATCCTACAACCCCTTAGCTGCGCTCGGCATCATGGACAAGCATCCATTCGCAGAACGTACCAGGGCCCGAGGCAGCGCTCAAAGCCTCGTCTCCAATATAAAAGTCCAAGTCCTCCGTTCCCCTCTTTCCGCTTAGATGGCCACCGGAGCCTGCACCACCGGTCAAGAAGGAAGGCTTATTCGCGACAGCTGGGCGGCCAGACCCGGTCCCGCCGCTGCCTCCCGTGGGCCCTTTCGTGGCAATGGCCGTTGGGAATACAAAGGACGGCGAATCGTTTCCGGCGAAACCTATACGAGGAGATTGTTAAGAAATTGGCCGCCGTGAGTAATGGGACGATCTGCATCGAGCATGCGCACCGAGCTTGGAAAATCCTGTGCCGCTATATATTTCATCAGCTTAGCTACGACGGGATCCAAGCTGGCATGGGGTCGGAAAGGGGGCGTTGCTGGACCGGGGGGCATGGCAGGATGAGGGGACTCACTTGTCCATGACAACGGCAGGAGTTTGGTTCGCCATGATGAAGGAGAGCGGCTGCGGACGCGCGCCTTGTGGACGTGGTTTCGAATCGAGCGTTGGCGAAGCCGGCGGTGATGGTTCGAGAAGAGAGACGCTGGTTGTCGTCTGTCGTCACCTCAGCATTCAGAGTGGAGTGGGGGTGGATCATGGAAGTTGGCAGCTTTGTCCGGTTACCGCCGGGAGGATGTACAAGGTACAACCCGAGCTCAGAGCTGACGGGTACGGCAAGTATGTATACTCCGTAACGGCTTTGCCCACTGCATACGCCAATATGTAGCAGTACCTGTGTTGGAGAAGAAACAGGATGTATACAAACAAAGTCCTTCAGTGGAATTGTGTTAGAAGATGTCAAAATCTAATGGTGGATAGGTATGTCGTCATGATGTCGGTCTAGAAAAGGATGAAAGGACTGGGAGAATGGCCGACTTTAAATCCACACATGCGCTTTCGCTTCTCACTTCTGTGGCCTCTCACTTCTTGCTTACTTGCAAGTTCTGTGCTACGAAACGCACCCGCCATCCGTTTCACCACCTCGCGACATTGGGAATTGAAAGTGTTGGGATAAACAGGGTAAGCAAATAAAGATCAATGCATGCATTCGTAACCAAGGTAATATTCGTCGTGTCTCTTCTTGTTCATGATGTCTAAACTAGGAAGTCACGC